>JAXCLQ010000013.1:9822780-9843048 GCA_035584115.1 Cedrela odorata | reverse complement strand
ATATATATATTTCTAAATATTTTGTCTTTGGTGCTTTGTAATTATCTTAATTGAGCTTAGTTTACCAGAAAAATTGCAACAGATTGTCATAAATCAGTTTTCTCGAGTGGCGCAACATGAAAGGTGTGCATTCTTTGGAAATGTCACCCTTGGATCATCTGTGTCTCTATCGGAGCTTCGTGAACTTTACCATGTGGTACAATAGCTACTTAGATGTGCTTCTTTGGTACTTGCCGTTTTCTTGGAGTTGTCCACCTTTTGTTTATAATTACATTGACTTAACATTTGATGGAACCTGAGCAGGTTGTGCTTGCATACGGTGCTGAAAGTGATAGAACTCTTGGTATACCAGGAGAGGTATGTATGTTTAATTAAAGTAATGTGTTACTGGACTTGATTTTTTTAGTACAATGACGCTCAACTAAATAGCAATAATCCAAATTATTGCATATAGAATTGTTGGTTAATGCTTGAGATCATGTTGCAATGAATGTTGCTGATGGACTTAAGTTGTTTATAAATTTTTTGTGTGCGTGTTTTTGTAGAATTTGATTGGGATACACTCTGCAAGAGAATTTGTTTGGTGGTATAATGGGCACCCAGATGGCAGAAACCTGAATCCTGACTTGAAGAGCACTGATACAGCCGTTATTCTTGGTCAGGTAATTTCATATGTGTTATTAAGAAGCCAGGTTGATAACATAATTTTTATGTTAGGATGTAACTAACAGTGGTAAGATTTTTTATTTTTGTATCACATTTTCTGTCGGAATGCATGTAATTTAAAGAGTGTACAATTATTTATCAATGTTGATTAGATAAGACGTAGTCATGATGTAAGTGGCATCAAGGTTAGGAGAGAGAGAGAAGGGCATTGATTAAAATGGAGTATATCTGTCTATGCCCTCATGACGTGTAGGTGCCTTCTGGCTCTGCTTGAACTTGGGGGTGGATGGACAATAGGGACCTTTATACGAGTAGAATAATTTGACTCTAAACAGAGTGATTTGGATTGGTATGGTTGGTTAAGGTCTTTGGTTTTGATTGTACCAATAGATTAACCTTTGTGATAACTTAGGATGTGTCAGTCTGCACTTTGTCCAGACATTACTGTTTGGTATGTATGCAATCCTAGGGTGTTCAGTATGGTTAATACTTGTAGTTGGGTCATAGTAGAGGACTTGTTAGTGAATTATGTTCTATAGTGGTAATACCATTCTCCCCTCACCTCTTATGGGAAACTATAGCCATTTGATATGTAGCAGTAACAATGACTCGTGTTTATATTTCAGGGAAATGTAGCTCTTGATGTTGCTCGTATCCTCTTACGACCAACAGATGAATTAGCAACAACTGATATTGCTAGTCATGCTTTGACTGCTCTGGAGGAGAGCGCTATCAGGCTTGTCTCATCATTTGAAAGATAAATCTATCGTTGGAATCATAATTTATTTATTTATTTATTTTTGAGATAAATGTAATTACAGGAAAGTCTATCTTATTGGAAGACGTGGGCCAGTGCAGGCAGCTTGTACAGCAAAAGAGCTCCGGGAAATTCTTGGTAATTCTTAACCACAATCATTTGCTCTAATGTTAATCTGAGCTTTTTTATTTCCTTTTACTTGGAATGTGTTGTTAAGAGAATGTTTTATACTGGCACTTGTGTGGAGGATTATAAAGCTTGATGGTCACATAAATTTTGAACACTTAAGTTAAATGGGGAATTGATAACTATTAGTTGAACTCCATGGTTTGAATTGTCGATACATCATGCAGATCATTATCCCTTGGGTAAACAAAATAGTGAACTGTTGGTTGATCTTCTGGTTTATTTGCACTCTGACTGTCAGTGCATTATTTCATCGCCTGTTTTGTTTAAATATCTAATTCCTTTCTGAACATTGCTGCTGTGTGCCATATAAAATCCTCCTATCAACTTTGGAATTTAGAGCAATCTTGGGATTTCTTTGCAGGTATTAAAAATCTTTTTGTTCATATACGGGAAGATGATCTAGTTAAAACCCCAGCAGACGAGGTATATCTCAATTCCCAATTGTTTTTGTGTTGTCATTCTCATGTTTAGCATCCTTGATTTGCAAATTTACAGCAAAGAATAAAAAAAATAAAGATTTGTTATGTATGCTATCTTTATTTCCTCTTGATGTTGTCTTTTGGAAAGGAAGAGATTAAAAACAATCGAATTCAGAGGAGGGTTTATGAATTGCTTTCTAAGGCAGCTGCCTCGGCATCTTCCCAACCCAAGTCAGGACAACGTGAACTTCATTTTGATTTCTTCCGCAAACCTGATAGTTTTCTTGAATCAGATGAGAGAAATGGCTATGTTTCTGGTGTGCACTTTGAGAAGACAGTTCTAATAGGTAGTTTTCCATCCATACATGTTAGTGGTGTATTAGTTTTCATTTGGTTTTGTATGCTTCCCGTGCCTTATGATTGTTGGATGTTGATGACTTGCTAATGTACACTACATTAGACAGCCAAGTTGGTTATGTAGATTTTCAGCATGAGGAGCAAAATGATGACTGTAAAATTGAAAAGAGACCATTTGTTAAATCCTAGAAGCTTGTTATTTCTCTCATTTTTTCAAGTGTTATGACCAATGATGGCTTGTTAAAGTGTCATGGAGGGAAAAAAATGAAGAACTTTGATGTTTCCACTTTCAATCTGATGCATGAATGCCAGTGATCACTTGTCCTTATTTAGCCTCTATTTGTAGGCAGTGGCGCTGGGAAACAGATTGCTGTGGGTAATGGAGAATATGAAGATCTTGAATGCGGGTAATTCATATATTTCACCCATCAAGATGTTGACATTATAGCTCATTGTGTTAACTATCTCAAATTCAAGTTACTGGGATGTTTCACTTGTCAAGGCAATCTGTTCTTTCTGTTTCCAGGATAGTGCTAAAGAGCATTGGTTACAAATCACTACCTATCAATGGTTTACCCTTCGATCATCAGAAAGGTAAAGAAATCATAGAATAGATCTACCTTTCCCTTGAGAAATTAATACTATTTCCTTCTTAATGCATGCAATATTTTACTTTTGGAGAAGTTACTATGTGTTCAGTTGTTCCAACATGTTCAAAGTTTCTATCCGAGATCTTTAGTTATACAATGTGATAATATATATAACATTACTTAATGAGTTAATAACTAACTTGTAATTCACTCATTAATTTTGTCTCAAAAATTGGCTAGTTGAATTAGTGTGGCAATGCAAACTCTCTCATGATTTGGATTTTTCAGGTAGAAAGTGTCTTATTTTTCATCTTCTCGGTTTCTTAAGGTTCTGAGTTTTCAAAATACATCTGTCAATTTCGTCAACAGCATTGAAATTCATGTAGTCTTCAAAGCCTTTTGTCACCATGTTCTGAATGACTGCAATGTGCATGTTTCAATTCCAGCCGCCCGCAATCAGAAACCAAAGAGTCTGCTAACCATCTCTTGGTGTCCCTTCTAGGTGTGGTTCCAAATGTTAGAGGTCGAGTTTTAAGTGGTACTTCAGGAGATCCGTCACTGATCGAGAATGGTTTGTATGTTTGTGGGTGGTTAAAGAGAGGACCAACTGGGATTATCGCTACAAACCTTTACTGTGCTGAGGAAACTGTAAGTAGCCTCTTGCATCTGCTACAGATGCTCACTTGCTCTAATTTAAGTTAATAGATTAAGTTGATCTTCATCCATTCTGTTGTTTGAAGTGTTGTATTGTGAGCTACTGCTAGAATTAATTTAAATATTATGGTTGGATGTAAAGATTATGAGCTTTATGATTGAACGACTACTGACATGGTAGGTTGCAAGCATATCAGAAGACATTGAACAAGGAGTATTAGCAGCCTCATCCAAATTTCCGAAGCCTGGCAGGGAGGGACTTGTACAATTACTGGACAATAAAAATGTAAGACCTGTACCGTTCAATGCTTGGGAAAAGATCAATTCTGAAGAGAAGAGGCTTGGGAGTTTGAGAAACAAACCTCAGGAGAAGTTCGCAAGATGGCAAGATCTTCTAAAAGTAGCTGTGGAATGAATTCTCAGACTTTTTTTTTTTTGAAACCTATAATTTAAGGAGAATAAGTATTTCATTTTGCCAAATTTTTATTGTAACAAATGCATTTGATATTTTATACTACATTGTACGTGTAAAAGGGTTTTACTAAGTGAAACAAGAAATTTGTATTTTTTTTCTTATTTTTCCTGAAACAATCATAGCTTTAATGTATGAGAACAGAAGATTCTCTCCAGCACTGGGCTTGTGAATCAAAAGTGTTTCTTTTCAGAAATTTAATTGAACCTTAAGAATCGGATGCGGGTTTTCTAATTTTAAGGGAACAAGACTCAACAAAGTAGACTCTGGTTGGGCTCATAATCCGTTCTCATTTCAATTTTATCCGGTCTAGTAATCAAACCAAAATCTTTCCAATTCATCCTCGGGTTCTCCAACAATATTGTTATTAGTATTATTGTTTTTGTTTGGTTAAATCAACTGCCTTAACATGATGTTAAGGTTAAACTGTGTTTGGACATTTTTAGTACTTAGTCTTGTTATAGATGTCTATACAAGAATGAGGAAGAGGATTAAAATGTATAATCGTCCATCTCAATCCAATGGGGTATGTGCTGTGCATGTACGCAAATTATTTCATTGAAATTCTATACTTGATTAGGACATGACCTTTACTTCTTGTGTTGACAATTTTCATTCTTTCTATTTTTCTATATATGTAGACGTGGAATCCAAACTTTGTTTCACTTTCGACCACACATACTATTTGGTATGCACGAGTTCATTGGGCAATCCTGAACTGGCTAATCATTTGATATGAACTACTGGGATATCATATTAACTAGTTAGTCTATGTATTTATTGAGAACATTATTGAGTTACATTAACGTAGACTTTTTTCCTTTCCTGGAATTAGCAAGTCCCGACACGCTGCGCATGGTTATTGATGAGTTGACAAGTATCCAACAAGGCGATTGTTAATTGGAAGACATGCCGCCACATATCAATATCTGTGTAAGCCACACCTCGTCACTCAGCAATCTGAATCACATCCAAATTAAACATAATTCCTTTCTGTTGTAAAGCTAAAGCTCTTCAAAAGTGAAAGTTTCTTTAATCTGAAATAGACTGCCTTGAAACTTTGTATCAACTTTCAATCTTATCTTTGCTAGAGAATGCATTCTAGCTAGCACTTGCTATCCTACATATATATGGTAGAGAAATAATATTTGAAATTGATTTCTCTTCTTCTACAATTATCATCTGCAAGATATATAGTTTCATTTGTTACAGATCTTTTTGTGGTATTCTTATATGTTTCACAATAGGAATATTAGTATATATTGCTTTGCTTTTAGGTAAAACAGTTTTGCGTGCAGAGTCAAATCCCACCTTGTTTTTCAATGCCAAGCACTTAGAAAAGCTGCTCTTCTTCAAAGTGATTAGTTGCTCCAAGTCTTCCAATATATGGAGAGTGAAGACTATGGTGGATTTTATCATCAGAATATTGAAATTTCAAAAGTTCTCATATGGCTTTTGATGTCACATATATATGTCACATATTTCAAGCAGCCCAATAATACCAATCTAAACTCCCACTATAGATATGGCTTACTTTTTAACTCGTGCTCTGGACAAGAGAAGACTTCCCTTTTCAGGAAAACAGTTTCAGACTTTCTCGATCGCTAGCTTCTGAATTCATTCAAAATTGGTCTAACTAAATTGAACCATTCTAACTTTCTAAGGGATGTAGTGAAGCTAATTTTTAACGTTTCGAGAGTCACAAAATCGATATGCTTGGTTGGCCAATGTTTAAAATTAACAAGAAATAATGGCTCTCACTTTGTAATTGTAATTAATTGACGAAATATTGGTGCAGCCGTGCAGTGGAGGTGATAATTGGGTTAGGTGTCAGTGGGGTTTCCAAAAAGCCATTGATCGTTTCAAGTTTTCAGGTTGATAGAACTTGTCAACTTCAAATTTCCATCGATTCATAAGTTGATTACTGGTACGTAAAGTGAGGTTCAGACCCCCTTAGCTTCAATAATTCATGTAAATATCAGTAGGGACCCAATGATAAATTATTTGAATCAAATTTGAGTACGATAAAACTTGCAGGCTTTTCTGTTGGGTACCCACTCTATATATATACAAACACGTTATAGCTGTTACTAGCAAGATCTAACTAAGCTTGAACCTTTGTCTTGAAGGATCTAGGAGACCCACAGCTTTAGTGATTGACAGTAGGTACGGAAGGCCATTGATTTGAACACGTGACAAGTAGGTGTGTGATCACGATCAACTTATTGTGCATAGAAATTCCACTCACAAATCATTTTCTTGCATGTCTTGGAATAAGAAAATTTTCAGGGCTTTGGTGTATTGTCTTAAAAAATTCTTTGTAGTACAACTAGATGTTCCATAGCTGGTTGATCAGTTTCTTCAACAAAAAATTACTACATTAATGTAGTGAAGTCTAAAATTTAATCCTTTTTGGAAGACTGGTGTAGAAGTTAATCATCAATACATGCATGAAATGGTTTCCCTAGCTTCGTATACAAGTTTATATATGGAGTTTATCGTTGCATGGAGCTTCGATGGATTGAATGATGTTTCGGGTTTACTTTTTCCAATATAGATCACTTCTTACTAGAGTTTTAATAGTGTGTTTTTCATTATCTAACCTTGTTGTCTTGAGAATTTTAATTAGAGGTATTCTTTCTTACCAAGTATAAATCAATGTTATTTAAGTATTGTATTTTAGAATAGTGATGGATTTTTTTTTTTTAAAAAAAAGGGTTGGGTTGGCGATTCTCTTCTTCCTTTGTTAAATCAAATCCTGCATGGGGTCAGGGCCTACTGTTTTCAAGATTCATGCTGTCTCCTCCAACTTACCACAAAGTCTTTGGTTCGATCATGACACCCAATACATATTTCACACTAATTCTTCTAGACTTCATTAAAAACGATACCAATACCATGTGCCTCATGTAATAATGCCTGTTTGGTCCGTTTCAGTTATAATTTCTAAGAAAACTAGAAAGGTCTTTAGGTTTTTGACATTAATGACAAAATTAATTAAATACTTATATATAAAATAGAATTTGATAAGAATCTTTGAAATGAATGAAAAAACATTATGAGAGACGCCACATGTTCAGGAACATATATAAAACAGTATATGGAATTAAGAATTAATTCGAGTTTCCTATGACTAGGACAGCCATTATTGAGAAATGAGATACCCTGCTCGTTCTGGTTGAAGAGAAATGAAATGAAAGGATTAGAGAATTCGGATGACATGTTAATGAAGGTTAAAATTAAAGCATTATATATACAAATATCCTGTTAAAGACGTGGGATCGATCAATCACTGTAGCAAAATTGCAAAGCAGGGAAGAGAAGAGATGACCCACTTAATTCATGCACACAAGCATAAAAATGAATTAATGCCAATGCTACCCACCAATGGGATTGGGTTTAAGACATCTGGTTGAAGTTGAACTTTGCCATAACAAATACGACGCAAGTAATAAAGCTGAGAATAGTTAATACTGAAAGTGAAATTTGAGAGAAGACGATGCAGACCCAGAAACCTGCTGGTTGTTAATTAATTTGCTTAATAGATCATGAGTGGGGTGACCACAGGACTCCACACTGCTCGATGACGATGATACTGATAGCAGATGATAGCCATTGCTAAATAGAGAGGAGTAGGACCCGTTCATTGCTTGCATATTAATCTTCTCTTCTATCTCTTCCTTTTTTTAAAAAAAAATTTGTGTGGATGTGGGTCCTCACCTTCCCTGTGAAGATTCTTTTCTCTTCTCTCTTTTATCATTCTGATAAATGTAAATATACCCGATAAGCCTGTCACTGAATTCTGATTCAGCAATACTTTGTTTTCTTTGTATCGCACTATGTATCATTTCCGGACAAAATCGAGGAAACGGAAGGTGAATATTCAAGGATCCTTTTATCCATTAAGTTATAACATTAATATGGAATGGTTGATTGGCTTATTACCATTGGATGTTGATATATCATATATACATCATGTGTAAAATCTTTTTTGCCTTTTAAATTTAATTAGTGCCTTGAAGCACTTAGAAGCTCCAGCTAATTAACAAGCTAGTTTACATATGTTTTCTTTCTCAGTCCGTCCTCAGTAATTCTGACTTGCACGCATGCATGTATGGACATCATGGGGATATGTGTGGCGTACGAGCTTTTAAGCCAGTTAAAAGCTTTATGCATGCTCATGTTTATTCGAGTTTTGTTTACAACACAACAAGGAATCCTACTGTTCCAATTATTGTCATAATCATACATATAAATATATATGTATATGATACAAAGTTTGTCACTCATGAGTGCTTCCTTTTAATATTATTCAAGTAATTTCTCAATTTTAGCACAATTTTAATTTGTAAATTTAAGTAGATACCCAAATAATGAATCAACATTTAAAAAAAAATGATAAATTTTAATATGTAATTAGTAAAACTTTAAAAATAAATAATAAATATTAAACTTGAAAAAGTTGAATTAATAACATTAATCTTAATAGGTAATTAATTCAAAGTTTGAAAACCGTGTGACAAAAAAGACTTAAAGCTTCTTAATTGATATTAAACTAATTGTCTTTGCTTAAAGACTTAATGGATATGGGGGGTTTGGGCAGGTGCCGTCCACTCTATAACATAACGCCGTTATGTCCCCCACCAACCCATCTCTTTGTGTGGACTTATTCAACACCATAATCTATAATAATCCTCTGTTTATATCATGGTGGCCATTGAAAAGCAAAACTCTGTCGCTCTCAACTTTCAAAGATTTTCGAGAAGTTATTGCCTAATTTTGAATTACAATGTTGTTGTTGTCAGCTTTCTTCGCAATCGTCTCGTCCGGTAATACAAACACCAAATCGGCCAAAATATCTTTAAACGTTTGTTATTCGCAGCGATTTTCTGTCTTGAAAATCCCAGAAAAATTTGGACTCTGGAATCACATACCTCGTCCTTTCGTTTTCTGCGATACCGTAAATATTTTTCTTTTTTCTCCCAAACAATGTCTTGCGCATCTTAGGCACTCTTTTGCCGTGTCAGCATGTACTCCGCGCATTTTAGCTTCTAAAGATTTAAAAAGAAAAGGGTAGAATCGGAAAGTTAGCCGGTGACCTTTTGTAGGTTGCCCTCAAAAAGATATCCATAACATAAGAAATGAGGGGTATATTTTGATGTGAGTTAATAACGTTGGAGTCCGTAATTGTTTATAGAGTTTTGAATAATAATATAATTTTTGAATTTATATTAAATAAGTCCCTATTTTGATTTTCTATTAAAATTAACCAAAATAAGAATTAAATTATTTATTTTACAAATTGAAAATATCTGAAAATTAATATATGTTAGAAATACTCTTACTTATTTTCATAATAGGTCTCATTCGATAAAATTAATTTTAGAATATTAGACTTTACAATAAAGAGTATTTTTGTATTTTAATAATTTTCTTAAAATAATAATAATAATCATTAATATAAATTCAGGGGGTAAAATTCATTCTTAAAAAGATAAGGGCATTCATGAGTTTGTCTATTAATTTATATTTGTATGAGATTTAAGATGGTAACAATTCATTATGCTCGGCAATTGCTATCCATGGTGGTGGCTCAACATTTCCAATTGCATTATTTGGTAGAGTTATCTCCCAACATTTCTAATTGGATATATTTCGTAGAATTCATATTCCATAGGTAGCAACCTCTCCACCCCACCCACACCAATACTACTCTCACATCCATCGAATCCTATTTTAAAGATGATGTCTGCTTTGATATTTATACGAACCTATTGCAGAGCTCGCCCTTTAAAATTGTAGAATTTACTTGGCTTGTATACTTATGTTTAGTTCATGTGGTACTCATTGTGAAAACATAAAATTTTAGGAATCCTGATGTTATTATCCAAAAGAAGAAAACAGTGTCATTTCTAATCGTCCCTTTGACAATATTCTTGAATGCATTTTATTCCGTCTTCTTAGTTACATACTTGCATACAGTGGTGAGAGACAGAGAGGAGGAGGAAATACAGAAACAAAAAGGGAGTGCCCAAAAGACCAAAGAAACTTGGCTGCTTTGCTTCATCATCGTCTTCATTTCTCTTCCTTTTACAGAGTGTAGCAACTTATCTCAGCTCATAACACCGTACAAAAAGCCTTCTTTTTCTTCATAAATATTCTATTAAAGTTCAAAGCTTGTTTGATACTTTCTTGAGTGTTGAATTGGTTTTGATGTTTAAGTCAGGAAAGTATACATGATTACATAGGCTTGCCATCACAAGTTTCTAATAATTTAATGGAAAATTCTGGTTTAAACCTGAAAGCAACCGAGTTGAGACTCGGGTTACCCGGGTCAGAGTCACCGGAAAGAGAGAGCGATAATAGCAAGAATGGGAACGCACTAAATTTGTCACTGAAGAGCTTTGTAGGTTCAAGGGCTAAAAGAGGTTTCTCTGATGCCATTGATGGCAAGTGGGTTTTCTCCGGAAGTGGATCTGAAGCCGCTACAGGTGGGCTGTTTTCTCCAAGAAGTGGTAGTAATAATAATAGTGGCAAGGTTCTTTCCGGTTCGGGTTCGGGTTTTTCCGTTCCGGTTGTGAAAGAGGGTGGTGGTGGTACTGCTGCTGCTGCTGCAGCTCACTCGCCCAAGCCTGTGGTGGTGGTGCAGGAGAAGAAGTCTCATGGGATTGGTTCTTCTTCAAAGTAAGTATTGTGTTTTATTTATAGAATTTTTTTTTGATTTTTTTCTCGCGGACTCTTTTTTCATTTTTACTTGTTTGTTTGCTTGGTGGGTTTATAAGTATATGTTTTTCTTACTGAGAAAATCCTGTTAAAACAAAGAACACGGCTTTTCAGTTGTTTTATTTTATTTTATCTTAATTTCATTTGAGCCAACTCCAATAGACGGAATAGTTGAATTTGTCACGTTCGGGCTGGTGAAAACTTAAAAGAATTTGTTTTAGTTTTTTCTTCTTACTAAAGAAGCCTAAAAGTATCGTTCCTAAGTTGGTCTGTACTTGGAATTGGGGTTTTGTATTTGTATTTGTATTAGTTGGTTTGTTGTTGAATGTGATCTTCTTTGGCATCCTGACAGTTCGTGCTTCTACGTTGCTCCAGATTCAAATTGAATCCCTCAGCTGTGCTATTTCTCTTATTTATCCACTTTTAACCATGTGTTACTATTGCATTGAAATATTTAGTCCATGGACTTCCACAGAGGAAATTGAATTGCTTAGTTCTTTTGAGAATTTCTAATTGTCATGAAGAAAATTTGATCAGATTTTTTCTTAGAGAAACTTACAAAGAAACCCACAACAAGCTCTATATCTCTTGATTTGACTGTGGTTTACTTGACAGGGCACAAGTTGTGGGATGGCCACCAATTCGTTCTTTCCGGAAGAATACTATGTCTTCTCATTCTTTGAAGAATGACGATGACTCGGAAGCCAAGCTGGGACAAGGGTGTCTGTATGTCAAAGTCAGTATGGATGGTGCCCCTTACCTCCGGAAAGTTGATCTCAAAACCTATAGCAGCTATATGGATCTGTCTTCTGCTCTAGAAAAAATGTTCAGCTGCTTTACAATTGGTATAACCTTTTTAAAACCCATCCGACAATTGCCACATGCCCATGCACATGTGGATATATCTCATTTGACTTTGTTCTAATAGTTTTACTAATTAAAGCACCCTTGTGTTCACTAAAATCAGAACTCTCCGTACTCACTTTTCTTCTAATAATAAAACTGTGTCATTTTTTGTTTGAGGGAACTTAATTTCTGCTTATGAATCCCTGGTTCAGGTCAGTGTGGTTCTCACAATGTTGCCAGCCAAGATGGATTGAGCGAGAGTCGATTAATGGATTTCCTCCATGGTTCTGAGTATGTACTTACCTATGAAGACAAGGATGGTGATTGGATGCTAGTTGGTGATGTTCCTTGGGAGTAAGTGTGATTCTCAACTGATAATTTTGTTGGTTTCTAGTACGAAATCCCAGCAATGTGTTTAGGTTGGATGAATTGAGTAACAATAGAGTTTGCCAGGTTACCTAATATTTTGGAACTCAGATATTGTAGATTGAGCAGGAATCACTGAAAAAAATCTTGAAACAACTGACTAAAAACAGATAAGCTGCTCGATTTAATCCACAAATCAACATCTTTCTAGCCAAATTTTTATTTGGTTGACATTCTTCTCTGCAGAAACTTGACATGATTAAGAGAATATTTCTTTGAAAACTGACATTTAAAAAAAAATGGATTTAAACTCGTTATCTCACGAAACTTCTCAAACAAGTTTACTGATGTAACCTCTCAAATAGATGCAATGTTCACTAAATCAGATTTATAATCTGATAAATATGTTGGATGGCAAGAAGGGTATTCTAATGCAACATCAATGCTTCTTTGTCTCCTTCCCCCTGAACTTGCAAAGAAGTTTAAGTACATGCCTTGCTAACTGTACTGTTTGTTGTTGCAGAATGTTCACGTACTCTTGCAAAAGGCTAAGGATCATGAAGAGCTCCGAGGCTATTGGCTTAGGTATGTTCTATACACTCTGAAAATGTGCAATATTCTGTGTACTGATTTTATATCCATCAGAAATTCTAAACACAATGTAATACCATACACTTTCCCTTCCTATATACTAACCATCTCTTCCATTCCAAGGACCTAAGATTCAAATGTTATGCAATGAAATCCCATTTAAATTTTGTGATGGTTTGATGCTTTTGTTTAGTAGAAGAATAAAATTATGTGGTTATCAAAATATAGATATCTGTTTACTTAAGTATTTGCTTGTATAATTAAATCCTTCTTCAGGTAATTGACATTGCTCAAAATTGTTACTGATGTATGTTTCTGTATCAACTTCTTATTGTAGCCCCAAGAGCAATGGAAAAGTGCAAGAATCGCAACTAGTTTGATGCTGTCTCTACAGATCAAAATGTCCTATGGCAAAATTCAGTCGAGGTTGCTGACTGTTAAAATGTCATTAACGGTCTCAAAGCTGAGTCCCTCTATTCCTATTATGTATGAATCTGAATTCTAAAGACTTGTATTAAGAAATATATTTTAGTAGGCAAGTTATAATGTTGTAGACAGTTGTTCCTTGCTCTGTCGATAGCTACAAAACTGTTTGTATAATTAGCATGTTTTCTGTAGCATATCCATCTTTCTCATGACGGAATAGAATATATTGAACTCTGGCATTAGATTTTTCCTTATTTTATTTTATTTAAAAATGGTGCCATGGTAGGTAGGCTATTGTGTTGCTGAGAGTGAAGAAAATGGAACACAAAACATAACCCCGTTTACGTGGTAGGTAGACCTTAGCAGTCTCCCCAGCGTTCCAAGCATATATAAAAAAGGGAAGGGTTGTGTTGTGCTTGTGCATAATAAACTGTAAAATCACAATTGTCAACATTAACTACCTGTGATTTTTTAAAAGGAATCGGAATGCGTAAGAAAGGGATTTTCCATGTGTGCCGTCAGATGCATATGATCTTTCGTTTCTAACCGTTGGATATGTTTCTGGGAATCAATGGCTTTAAAATGAAAAAGCAAGTGGGTCCTTGGGAGGACGTACTCTGCACGGACAGAATACAATACGGCCAAGATTTGAAGAACAGGAAATCAAGGACAGGTAGTTTTTGACGTATCATAACCCCGTTTACATGTTGATGGATGACACAGCAAAACGAAGAAAATAGGGGAGACAAGGCTTCTGAGATGTTAATGCACGTTGCCCTGCCTTCCATGTTATTCTCTTAAGAAATAAGTTAAGACATGGGGATATGGTCGGTAATGACGTGTTGAAATAATATGCATCACATAATTGGGCATTTATTAAGAAGCTTAGGTTATATTGTATCCACGGTACTTACACTTTTGTGCAAATAAGTAAAAGTACAAGTAGTAAATAGTTAATAGTTAAGAAAATCATCAAACCTGCCGCAACTTCAATTGTCAATGGAGAAGCCCAATACCTTTACCCAAGGCCAAAATTATATTCAAATATCCCTAGCGAAAATGTCTCCAAAACCATAATTAGAATTTCCTTTTTGATCTGAGAACAGTAATAGCGTGCAGCTGTCTTGCCAAACTTGGGAAAATCCGGTTACTGTTTTTCAAACCAGTCTTGCAGTTGTCTTAGCATGTCCTAATTACAAAACCACAACGGGTTTTGCTTTTACATGTCATTTTCACAGAAGCAAAGAGAAGCTATATAAATACGCAATGCCAATTCAAATTATAACTACAATTCTTTAAGAGTATACTTATACAACATATCAATAGGTGACATAACGACCCGCAGTTTCACTTGCCCGTATAATCTTCACAACTTGTCCACGCTTCAGCCCGTAATATCTTGCAATTGGATCGGTCACTTGGATATGAGGCAACTGAAATCCAACCAATCCAACAATACATCAACGCACATGCACAACCGATATGCCAAACCTCAAGAAATAACAAGGATAACAGCTAGTTATACTGGTTCACACAACATAAGAAAACATTAAGCAAGATCTTAGCAAATATGCCCCCAAAAGACATGTCCACAAGGTACATCTGCAAAAACTAACTATGCAGGAAAGGTAAAAAGTTCTCAGGACCCAATCAAAAAAAAAAAAAAATCAACCCTTGCATTAGGATATAATTCTTTTGCAAGTGTCATGCACATCATAATGAACCCAGTTAACTTGTTTCTATAACTGAACACAAGTTCTCACTAGTTAACATACAGACAGCTCTGTAAAGAACATAACTCACTTGTTCCGATTTTACCCAACATCAGCTCAGGACAAAATCTCAATGAGCTTATTAATCAGGAACATAGCTTATGTAGAACTAGACCACAATGTGAAGCATGAGCTAAGGCAAAGAAAATGTTTATTTAGGAGTGACCTGAGTGACCTTAAGACTTCCAGTTAAGCACAGCGCCAATCCATAGGCACAAATTTCAAGTGACACGATTCTTCAATTTGAAACATCTCTAAGTCTTGCATTGCGCATATGTCCATATGCATCTACAGCATAAAAAATGTACCCTAAAATTGTGGTGGCAGGGCACTTCCTAAGCCTCTTCTTGAAATTGAAAAAAAGGACCAAGCACCTGAGTAAATAGTTATCACATTCATGCACTGTAGTCCATGGTAAAAAAAGGGAGCTCTTATCTGAAAGAGTACCATTTTTTATAATGAAAAACACTTGTCCAAAAGAGAGAATTTGTTAACTTTCAAGTACCAAGGCAGAAACCTGGAGTTATGATATGTTTATCACTCCACATCATTTCATGCAGGTTGCAGACAATTTGTGTGGCATCTAACAATTTTTTATTTAAGATGATACAAGGTACACCTTGAACAAGCCAAAACTATTAAGATTCACATCACTGACCTGTGTTTCCTTCACTGTATACCTTTTCAGCAAAGTCTTCTTCTCTTTGTTTGAAAGCACTTGATGCTCGGGAACAAGAACATGTTCTTTGATATTGACCAAAAGTTCTGCCTCCTGTATCATTGGAGAGAAGAAAATAGAAAAGAAAAAAAATAACTCCTTTAAGTTCAGAAAAGTAATGCATTACTGTTGTTGCATGCCATGACCAAGAAAAGAATTATGGAAAATCTTATTGTAAAGAAGCACTTGAAATTTTCCACAAAAAGGAAAGAGATCTAATTGCAACCATGCAACCCTACAGCATTCATCTGATGAAACATTCTGCAACCAAGCAAGCAGTAATAATAATTCCCTAGGATGCTTAAGGAGTTCAAAAATGGATCGCAAGCATTTAAAAAGTCTCCCAACTTAATCCTTATTGTCATTCATGTCTAAACCAAAGTCTTTTGACCTAGAAAAACAATATAAATAAATTTTTATACACATAGATTAGTGCTTTAACAATAGAGTAACTAGAATGGACCACAAGTACATAAATGATCCTAGAAAACATTGTATTCACCCTATCTAACCAGGATCTCAAGATGTAGGATGTAAATTACCCATCAGCTGGAATTCAACAATTAAGAGTTTGTATGTGTATATCATAAAAACTAATAGATTTACCTGGAATACCTCCAAGTGGAATTTTGCAGATATCTCATTTATACATGTCCGAGCAAAGGGAGTCAAATTTTGTTGAACCACCAACATTGCTCTGAAAACATTCTCTGATTTCATACGATTAGTATAAATATTCATTGTCTTAACCCCAACCTTTTGTTCATCTGGAAAGAAAATGTAGATCTGGCACACAAAAAACTAATAAGTGCAAAGGAAAGTACAGAGGTAGCTTGTTTCAACAGTCAATAAAATCATAAATATTTGGAAGTGGACAAGAAACAAACTGATCTAGCTCAACTAAACATTAAGATTCAAGTGTATCATGAAAACTGTTATTTCAATGAAAATAGAAAAGCATATAATGGAATAAGAAACTTATAAAAGAAAAAAAATAAAAAGAATGGAAACCCTTCGAATGACATATGATTTAGTGTGCAGAGTTTATATTCAGTGTATTCATCTCTTGAGAGTAAAGATAACTGAGCAGTTTAACATTAAGGCAAAAAAAAAAAAAACTCACTCACAGCCATAAAATTTATAGCTTTTTGGAATGCCATAAATAGCCTCAATTCCTATCCCAAATCAGCCCATTAAATTGTAGTTTAGTCTGAAATTTTTGCTATTTACACTCTCATAAGGCAGATTTTCCACATAACACATGTGGTATATAGGAGTCTGAATGACCAAAGCTTTTATCTAACTGTTCAAACTCAGCCAGACGTAAAACTCCACTCAGCAAGCTTGACTTGCAGTTAAAAACCTACAGAGCTCGAGCACAAGACTGTACAATTTGACTTGATAACTTTATAAGACTATCAACAAACATGCTACACATATGCACTTATATAAAAATTTTGTATTTCATATATCACATAAAACATAAAAATATTACTTAAGATTATTACAATTATTATTTGGTCATACTGAGACGATAAGGTTGTGATCAAGTCCTCCCGAACCAAAATTCAACTATCAAAGTACACTGCTACTACATTACGAACCTTGAAACAAATATAAAATCACAACTATGAAAATATATTTATCCACAAAAAACAACGAAATGGATACCTGATCAGAGCTATTAGTTCACATTGCTTTACTGATAACTAGGTCCTCTCTTTTCATGTTCTCGCCATATTTTGAGACGAACTGTTCTTTGGTCATATTGATCTCCAAGTCAACAACAAGATAACCCCTATCTTTCAGCATCTGCATGACTGTCTTTCGAATTCTGAAAAGCCTTTTAATTTCTTCCTCTAATAGAATCATCTTTTCACTAATAATAAGTTTTAAAATAGAAATTGTCAATCAAATAGATAAAAACAAATAAAAAAATAACTTTTTTTCCCCTCAATTAACAAAACCAAATAAATAGGCAAATAAAATTTGAACTATTTAAATTTATAAATTGAAATTTCAAGAAATATACAGCATCAACCAAAATCAAAATACACCGCCAATCAAGCCCTAACCTAGCCTAATGAATCACAGCCTTTTCATTGTCATATACAAAAGGGTGAATTTGTATACAACGAATGATAACACGCAGAATTGAATATTAAAAAAATAAGAGATAGATTGGGGTACCGATGCACAAACCAAAGGTAGATAGTGTGACGGAAACCTAGCAAGCACACTTGATTCTCCTCTCTCTATCTCTCTCTGTTTCTGCGTCAGTACTTGAATGGAGTATAGGGATGGCAAAGGGTAGGATTCAGTACGGATATCTTTAAATACGTATCCGCATCCTCAGGTCAAAAAGCAAACCTGCCAAATGGATACTTATAGTTTATTCATCTATGGACCTCGATTATCAACATATTTTTTTTGTAGGAAGAAAATAAATACAACAGAAAACACAAACAGATAAAATAAAACATGTCTGCACAGTCAAAAGATTACTTCTTTACCTCGTATAAAAACAAAACGAATCAAAGAAAAGCAAGGCAAAGAGATTCTGTTCGTTGTTTGAAAGAGAAAAGAGATAATTAACCCTTGTATTCGGTCTGAAAGTGCAGAGAGAAGATGCACCGACGTTGGTCTTTCGTTTACTCTGTACTTCCGTTGTCTTGCCTTGAAAACTACGCGTTAAAATTTGCCATAAAACGATGTCGTTTTATGCTTTCATTTTTGAAAAAGAAAATTTGCGGATACCGGCGACTATCCGTAGATATTAAACTGTATCCATATTAATACTAATTACTATACTCGCTGCGAATTTTATTAGTTGATACCGTATCCGATTCCAAATCCATTTTTATTCTTACAACCCCAATGAATTGGTTGTATACTAAAAGTATTTTTATAAAATAAAATAAAAATATAATTTAAAAGCTTTTATTTAAATATAAAATTTATATTTGAAGTAAATACAAAATTTAAAACAACTTACAAAAATGTTGAAAATTCTAATATAAAATTTGAAATATAAAATTTTATATGAAAAATTAAAATATATAATTATTTTTTGGTTGCTGATTTATTGAATATCCTAAAATGTCTTTTCTTTTTTTTCTTTTTTTTTTTGTGATTTGTTAAAAATACTAAAAATTTTTATTGACTTGTAGTCATTTGAGGGTATTCTGGTCACACCGAATAAAATTTGTGCTAGATTTAAGAGAAATTTTAAAAAGTGCTATTTGCCGTTAAGGGATTTGTCCAATTGCGTAGTTTTGTGAAAAAGCCCCAAGAATATACAAATTCGAAAATAGAGAGGTAGGATAGCTTTTCTAGAGCAGAATCTTCTGGGAGTTTGGTTTGGTGAGTGGATTTTCCAACACTGAGGATGAAGCTCAAGCAACTGGAAAGCTTGTTGGGCGACCTTCAACAGTTCTCAAACCCAAAGGTATCTCTGACTCTCTATCACACACATACAAACACTGACAGTTTAACACTGTTAGAATAATAATAATAATAATAATTGCATCAGTTTGCTTATTATTTGCGTGATTGCAGGTGGAACTGGAGCAGTACCCGACCGGCCCTCACATCGCTTCTCGCATGCTTTTCACTGTACCTTTCTCTCTCTCGCGCTCTTTCCGCTTGAAACTGTACTTCTATCATTTTTATTCTTCATTTGCCTATCTGGGTCATTGCATATAATTGAAGAGTTACTAATTGGTGTAAAAACTGAAAGCCGCTTGGGAAATTGTTGAGAGAAATTAATCAATAGTTGTTATAGCAATCCATTTCTAATATTGACTTGCTATTCCTTGGCAAGCTGGGGTTGCAATGGTTGTTATAAACATTTGGGTAATATTTATAAGGATTATATGTGATTATTTTATGAGGATATTTTGTTGGTTATGTGTTTTAAAATTGACCAGGCTGAGAATTCATTCGGTGATGTGAGCAGTAAGGTAGTGGCAGATTTTGGTTGCGGGTGTGGTACGTTAGGGGCTGCAGCTGCTCTCTTGGGTGCAGAGTGAGTCATGTTTTGATCTTTTGTTCATTTTTGCTTTCTTTTATGCTTTTTTATTTGTCAAATTTTGATTTTGATGAAAGATGTAGTACTAACTCCACTAAGTTAAGCTTTATGTCTCAATTACTTGGGGTAACTTGTCATCTTTTGACATTCTTTTTCTCTAGCCTTACGTCGTCCAAATGTATTCTTCAAACAGGGCCAAAGTCTTACTGGAGATAAAGTTTCTATTGGATGAAATATTGATCTTAATACTGAACTGTTACTAAGGTTTAGATACAAACAGTTTTCTTTCTCCATTTCTTATTACTGTTCTTTTCTTTTGGAGCAGACAGGTTATTGCTATTGATATTGATTCTGAATCTCTTGAGTTGGCATCAAAAAATGCAGAGGATCTCGAGGTGCCATTTCCCTCTTGATTTTGATAAGTAGTTATGTTTATAGCTTCAGTTGGCCTGGTTTTTCTCTCTCCCTTTTTTTCTCTTCTTTTCTTTTTGTTTTTGATAGAATACTGGTTGATATAATTATAGATGCGATAATTAGAACAGTGTCTGCTACTGGTAAACAATTGATGGATTGTTGCTTCTTAATTGAATTTGCAGTTGGACATAGATTTTGTTCAGTCTGACGTCAGGAACCTAGAATGGAGAGGTAAAAATTTCTAGTCTACCCACCTCTCTGCATGGATAAATGTTTGT
>JAXCLQ010000013.1:9792589-9818152 GCA_035584115.1 Cedrela odorata | reverse complement strand
ACAATGAAAAAATTTACAGCGGGAACAACATGCAGGAAGCATTGACTTATTTCACCCTTATATTTTCATTGGTCTCATAATTCCGAATTGCACCAAGGCCTAAAAGCAATATTAGTAAAGGTTTCCAATAATTAGAACAGCAACTATTAGAAGCCTTGATCCTGTTTTACTACATCATATGAATTACATAATATAGGAACCAAAATGTTCCAATAAAACTTGCATCAGCTATATGATATGACATTGAATAATTTTACTGTGAGACACAGTCATCATGCATAAACCAGCTGAAACATCCCCTCTCTCACAAATTGATGCAATTAGTTAGATTATCAAAGCGCCTAGTTTAAATCTACACCAAGATATCATCAGAAGACACAGTTGAACTCTGAACCCAAGACAAGTCAGAAATTATATGTTCTACTACCACATGATAATTCTAAAAATGCATTCTTTACTTTATGATGCATAATAGGAATTGGTATTTGGATATTTGCAGTCCACAAATCAACAAAAGCCTTTCAGCTCATAATGTTATTTTACATAATTTACTTAAATAACATGTCATCTCTATAATTTGAAGAATTAGATGTTAGTTTCAGGTTTTCACTTTTAGACATTAGGATCAAAGTTTCAGAGGCTTCAATTGTGCAGATATCAATTATGAAAATTAGAAATAAAAAACAAATAATTAAAAAGCCTGGCTCAAAACCTTTAGTTTCCTGGGGAGAAGAAGCATCCGGTTGTACATCTGAGCTTGTGATGCTTCCATTTTTGTCAGGGGTAGGTCCAACTACTTCCTCTTGAACTGGTGCAGCTGAAGGAGTTTCACTCTCAGCACTAGGTGTTAGGATTTGCTCTTCATCTTTTGCTATGGCATTATCAGTTTGACTCTCTACAACTTCTTCATCTTTTGGACCTTCTGAAGATGAGACTTGTTCAGCTATTTCTCCAGATAACCCAGTTGAAGTAGCCTCCCCAATAACCTGCCTCTCAGCTGATGCACTAGCCTCAGGAGCCAAAGTTTTGGTAGTTTCCTCTGTTTCTTTTTCCTCTGCTACAGGTGTTTGTATTTGCGCTTCATCTTTTACTGCAACATCAACAGTTTGACTCTTTATAACTTCTCCATCTTTTGGACTATCAGAGGACAAGAACTGTTCAGCTATTTCTCCAGATAAGTCAGTTGAAGGAACCTCCTCAATTACCCGATTCTCAGTAGATAGACTCCCTTCAGGAGCCAAAGTTTTAGTATTCTCCTCTGTTTCTTTCTCTGTGGTTTGGAGTGCACCATCCAAACTTTCCAATGAGCCAGACACTATGCTTTCTGTGTCCTCATTAGCAATATCAGCCACCTCATCCTCCTTTGACGGAACATTATCTTCTTCAACTGTTTCATTCACTGCAGAAGGGACACCGGTTATAATCCCATCACTACTTCCTGGTTGGTCCTGCACCTCAGGAATACTTGATCCAGTTTTGCTTTGGTTTACCTTTCCTTCTAACTCTTCAGAGGTCTTTGGTGTCTCTGATTTTTTAGCTGCTTTCTCTAATTTATCCCTCTCATCCAAATATGCAGCAATATCTTTATTCTTATGGAAGGCCAGTACAAAAGGGTTTGTCGCAGAATGGACAACCCCTTGGGTGAGCTGTAAGTCCAACTTTGTATCTTCTTCTTTCTTCATTGTCAAGGTTACTTGTCCCCTTGTTATACGCAATACCCGGACACTGACTTCTTGGCCCATCTGCAATGACGAGCCTCCCATCATGTTTGCAAATCCATCATCAGACTCCTCTGATGTTGGAAGAAATCCTTCCTCCCCTTCAGGAAGAGATATGAAAGCGCCAGACCTGGTCATATTCTTCACTGTGCCCTCTAGGTCCTGTCCCTTGACAAACTTGGTGGTTTTCACCCCATCCCTTCTCTGACCGGGCTTTGAAGTGCTCCGTCTTCCAGGCCTGGCCTTCTCACTACCGTCAGGAGCATCCTTCTTTTGCTGCTTGCTAATATCATCTTTTTTACGCATGGTAAGAGAAATACGGCCTGTCTCAGTATTAGCTTCAACTAATCTCACCTTAACTTCTTGTCCGACAGAAACAAAGCTTCCAACATCTTTAACAAAGCTATCACTCAGCCTTGAAACATGTACCAGGCCATCTGTGAAAGCTCCGAAATCAACAAAAGCACCAAACGGCTGGATTGATCTTACTTTACCAGTAAACATTGCACCGGGAATTAATTCCTCATTCTTTACAGGTGGCATCTCACTTTTCCTAGCTGTTCTTGATTGTCTGGACTGAGCTGGATTGGGACTGGCATCTGATTTTGTGGAGGAAGTCTCACTTGTTTCCACATTGGATGGAATGTCTGAGGTTCGAGCAGAACCTTCATCTGCAGCAGGTGAACCTGATTCCTCCACTGCAACATCAATCCCTGTGGCAGATAATATACAGAGCCCAGATTTGTGATGTAAACCACACCCCCTTTGATACTGTGAAAAATATCTAACAGAAGGAATAGGTAAAACCAATCTCTGTGAGGATATTGTATGTTTTGTGGACTTCCTCGTCGTACTGTGTCTTGTTAAACAATTGTTCTTGATTGTAAAAGCAGTAACAGGAATGGGTGAAATATTGCTTATAGAACATGGGATTACAGGCGTCATCTTGACTTCAACAGCCAGATTAAAGGTCTAGTCTTGCAGTTAAAACAAGTACTTCATTCCTATCTTCACCTGCACAAAACATAAAACATGCACTAGATCAAATAAATCTTCATGTGCATGAGACATCCAAGTTCAACTCTGAGAAAGTCAAGGTGCATAATAACTCTTACAGCAAAAAGAGTCGGTAATTTGGTTTAAAATAAGTAACATTTTGTAATCACATGCCTGCATATTGGTTTAGGAAATTTATTGAGTTTGCATCACAAATCATGTTCCAGTTCAAGTATATACATCATGGGCTCACCAGGTTATATTATTATAGGGTTATATGATTGTTATCAAAGATGAAGAGGTAAGTTACAGCTCAATTCATACATGTGGCCCCATTTTTCTTATTTCTGGAATTAGCTTTAGATACAAGATTGGTTCACCAACTAACACGCCCACATTATGACGAGGAATGCATTAGCTTCCTGAGAACTCTGGATATTGCTAATGCCAATTATAAAATATATCCTCCAAATGGAAAAGGGTTCATTAAGTCTAATAAATCACTTTTTATAGTTTGCCTACAGTACCCTGTTTGCAGCATACCTTAGTTACCTCAACTAAATCAACTTCCAAAATTCATCACACAGTGCTGCATCTCCAAGTAATATACACAAGGGTAGAGTTTTAGGTAAAACATAAATAACACAATAATTCCAGAATCCAAAATTATTACTATGTGTGAAATATGTCACAAATTAATCAGACATCAGTAAAGTCACGATCTTCTTTCATAAATTCAGAAAAATTCTTACACATTGATCTGTCACATAGCCTCAGGGGAAATAAAAAAAAAGGTTCAGCCGAGTTGCAGTCAATGCAGTTGTCTGGAATAACTGCATCAACAGCATGACTTACAATAGGCCGGAATGTGATTTTTCTTCAGTAGGACTAAAGGTGGATTTTTCAATTATTATATTTTCTTCTCCTCCAGCCAATTCAAATAAGCGAGATTAGTTGTACTGATAACCACTCATGGTATGCCTATCCCCAAGTTGGATGTATCCGCATTTAACCATTCATTGTTATTAGCTTGCAAAAGCATAAACATCCTCTTTCTGACTTTCTCATGTTTCACTCAAAATGTAAACTACAAATAGTCGGAAACATTACAGAATCCCAACAAGAAAAATTTACAAATAGTTACTTAATTAGATTGAACATCATCAGGGACTAATTTTCCAGTTTTCCCCAAACTGTTGGAGCTTGCTTGACACCACAAAATTTTAAAGTAAAAATAACAGAGATTAATTCCTGAAATAGGCACCTCATCAAAACTAACATTCACATCAAACTGTATGATGAATGACATACCGTGCTGCAGAAATAATATTTATAACTATCCATGCGCACACACAGAGAAGGAGAGGAGCAAACCCGTTACAACAATTAGTAAAAACAACATTTAACAAATAACTGGCCTTTTGAAGTGCATTGCTAAGAAAGAAACAGTATGCGCAGACACAAACAACTCATATGACTGGTAACTACCTATATTTCAGTGAAGAAATTATACCCAAGCTTTCTGTTCCAATTCAATGGCAAGCATAAAAGCTTAATCATTTCAACAAACACCTCAACAGTTCATGGTTCAGAAAGGAGAAACCAAAACAAACCAATCAAAATAAAAGGAAATAATTAATACCCACATAAATTAACAACCCAGTATATAGGCAACTCAAAAAAAAAAAAAAGAATTTTGAAAAACAAGTACCATTAGTTCATATTAAAGTGGAAAGTGTACATATAGTTGAAAAGAAAAGGCTTTTAACTGTGGAGCTTGACGATAGAGTGTATTGAACAAGAGAGGGAAATGAAAGGCAAGGCTTTAAATCCTTATCTCAAGAACCAGTGTCCTTCTTTTCCGTTTTTTTTTAGGACAAGAATTCCGATGTGTTTGCAGTTTGATTCTAGGGACCCACGTTCGCGAAATAAGACACAGAGATAGGAGGATAGAGCATTCATGGGCCGCTTTTAAGCCCATTAACTATATGAGCTGTGACCAATGCCCTCACATTGAGCCTTCATATTCGGCCCAAGTAGTCCAATTAACGATCTTCTTTACTTATCTAGACGGGGTAAGCCCAATACCTTCGAATTTTGTCAATGAGAAGGCATTTGAATAACATTATTCTTACAATTATAATATTTTGGTGTGCGATGCGAATCTGTTCAAGGATTTTCTGTTTGAATAAATCCAAAGCAGTCAATTCTGTTCCAAGTTCTAATTTAAGAACTGGACTGACAGAACCCATGTTATGTAAGTTACAAATGAGCTTGACAACATGATCAGCAAATCTCTTTTTCATTAAATTTCTTTGTTTGTTCCATGTTAAACTTTAGAACTAGAAACATGATTTTGCTACATATTCTATGCTAAATGTAAGACCCTAATGTTGCCAAAATCTTGTGTAATATCCAAAGTTTTCAGAAGGATCAAACACTACTTTTGTTTTTGAGTACTGAGCAGGAAAATCAACCTCTCAGACCAAAAACCTAACACGAAAGGTAAAGTGCTAGAAATAACTTTATATATTTATATATATATATATATATGTATATATAACAAAGTGACTACATCCATGCATGCATGCAAGCTAGCTAGGTCTAATATGTTGGGCACCATAACATAATCGAATTTAATTAATTCTATTATAAGTTGATAAAAAAATAATTAATAAATTAATGATGCGAGCATTATTGAAAGTATATAATATAATTCACCATGGTCATACATGAAGGAGAATGACTTCATCAATATTACTAAATATTATAATCAAAAGACAACAACAAAAGTTTTTGTGTCTGTTAAATAATTAAGGAAACTTTTTATAAGCAGATACGATCCTTTATTCCCGATGCTATCGAAACAATTTTGAAATAACTCACCCACGTGGGAATTCTTATTTGCTGATCGCAGTTTGATTTGGTTTGGTCGGGTACTTAGATTGAAGTCTTTAACACGAGGTTATTAGAGTTTAGAGAAAGATTTACAAACAATTGTTGTGTGCATATATATATATATGCAAGGAAATCTCTATTCTCTTTTGACAAATTTTGAGTGAACTTGTTTTCATTTAAAGTTTTTATAGCCATATTTCATTTGGGATTTAACAAAACTCAAAAGATCATTAGCCTATCTCCTCACGAAACTCAAGAATCAATAAATTGTACATTCCAATAAGATAAACTCTAGTGGGTATACAAAAGAGTACCCAAATCAAAGTCCCTTTGATTGTGATTAAGACGGGCACGAATTATTGGAATATGAATAATGACAATTAAGTTAATGACAGCACTGGATATCAAAATCAACAACATAACAAACCGTATCCAAGATAGATTATAACAGCACTGGGGATGTTGGTTTTGGGATTGGTATTTTCAATGGCATGGGAGACAAGATGACCAAATGAATTAATATTGCGACATTTCCAAGTCATTTGTGGAGTCATTTTAAAGTTTTTTTTTTCTTTAAGAATACAATATCCAAAGTTATATATGCCAAGTGTTGAATTTCTCAGTATCTCCACATGTAGGTCAGGACCTCTCTCTCTTTCCTGCTTCCGAGGTCCCCATTTCCAGTTGTACCAACTCGCAAAATACCAATTATACAATTCATTCAGACTTAATTAATTTCAGCATCTTTATTAGTTCCTCTATCACAAAAGAAAATCTTCCACCTAGGCTTAACATGGATTGTTGGGCATTTGTTTAATTTTCAGGATGAGTGAGCTTTACCAAGCTATCATTAAGGGAGATTATATAAGCTTGATGATTGACTTAATAATGAAAGTTTTAGTTGAGCATTTCGGCATCTTCATCACTATACCTAAATTAAAGCATTTAAAGTACAATATGCCCACATGATCCAACAAACAGTCTAGAAGCTATTACTCTACGATTTAGTATGTAAACTAAAAGATATAAGAAAAAAAAATTAACATGATTTAGCTTTTAAGACTTGCATATATGGGGAATCATAAAACTTAGAGTTGGGTTTATTGTTTTATAGGAGGAAGACAACTACTACACAGGCCAATTGTTAAAAGGAGGTTTGGTCCCATAGCCTCACCTTTTGTAACCGGTCTCCCAAATGTCCTAGTTACTTTTAACTATACTATTGCTTTGTGTTATTAGTTCATGACAGCTTAGAGAAAACAAAAGCAAATAATCAAAATTTTAATTAAATTCATAAAGAACGTTTAGATTTAATGTTTTGATTCATAAATTCGAAACCTCGAGATAATTTAACATAGTAACGGGTTTAGAACCAGATTTTGGCACACAGAATTAATGTTTCGATTCATAAATTCTACAGGCTGGCCTCCTGCGCTCTTGATAGAGGTTAAGTTACATTTGCTAGCCAAGAGACTGGGTTTATTGATATTACCTCCTACGATAAATGTATGTATATAAATGCGATGATTTAGAGAAATTGTTGAAAAATCTCAAATCACAAACCTGTCGATCTAGAAAATTTAAACAATATACACATTACATTTATAGTAATTGGCAGTCGTTGTGCTGTGATCCGTTTCTTCTTATAATAAATATCCATTAATGTGCATTGCCCATAAGTACACTGCATAAAACTGCAAAATGGAAAAAAAAAAAGAATGAATGCTAATAAAAGTGGAGATCTCGCATCACACACAAACTAGCTAACAGATGTGATATTGGATCAATCTTTTCAAGAATCTTGGAGGATTCTTTTTTTATAATTTACTCAAAAGGTTAAGACACCTAGACTCTACTCTTTCTTTTCTGATCATATCCCCTTAACAAACATTTGATGGGAAAATAGGAAAAAAAAAAGTAAAGGAAAAGGAAACCCATTTAATATTAGATACAATTCATTATATTAATTTCTATAAGGATTTCTATAAGATGTTTGGTACAATTCCCCGTGTACATTATATGAATAATGAATGAAGAACCTAATAAAAAATGAGATAGAGGATGATTTGGTTTTATAGTTGGATGGATTTGGCTATTCACAGACACATAGACAGCGGTTTCCAAGGGATCATATTTGCTTTGCAAATCGTGTGAAGTAATGCAACCTGTAAGTTTGCATGTGCCCACAATTTACAGTAGATATGATATTCTCTACATCTCTCTCCACTAAGCTTTGTCTTTGTTTCTTCCTTTTATTATATTATATTATATTTACTATTATTAAACAGCATCACTAATCAAATCACACCTAATCGACATATATAATCCCCTTCTCTCTGCTTTCCTTATCGATATTCATTATCAATATCAATTCTAATTATTTTACTATTCATTAAAATTTCAATCTTCATGGGATTATATACTTAAGCTGAAGCCAGCACATTGTCTCACCAAGGTTAAACCCATGTAGACGTTCTAATTGTTTCTACAAATTCGTGCTTTATTTTAATTGTCTAACAAATTTGTTGGTGTGGGTGTCTTTATTTGTTTAATCAATAAACTAATGGATGGTTTATGTTTTCATGAAGGAAGAATATTAATCATACGTCAGTGATGAGACTGCAACACGTGGCATACAACTGTTAGTCAAGGCCTGCCATTTTGAATTGTTAAATTCATTTTTATATATACGAATGTGTGTAGGTTTAATTAAATTATAATAATTTATAACCTTATTTTAGTGTCATCTGATTCACGACATCAATTTAATTAATAATTTCCATTGGAAGTGGTAATCTTACCCTTGTGTTCTCCTAAGTAGACTACTTTTTTTTTTTCTTCTTCTTCTTCTTCTTCTTCTTCTTTTTTCAAGAATTCGTAATCAAATAATTTTATGGACCTAGCTTTGCTTCATGTAGACCAAAAGAATAACCTATAAACCAACTTTTTGATTTGTTTCATACAACATATTCTTTTAAGTAAGATGTTTAATTAATTAATTATATTTCTCTATGCTTCTTTATTTCAAACATCTAATACTTTGAAAATGCCTAATGGACCACACCACACTATAATATATAACTATGAAACCTGGGGTTGCGTTCTTTAAATAACTAATGACCTCATACCCTCTTGACTTTAGCTTATGATGTTTACAAAAAAAAAATTAAAATATTTATTATAAGAAATAGTTTTTCTACAATACATATATAATAACATTACATAAAAATTAATTAATTAGGAAATAAATATATTTTGATAAGATTTTATTAAATAAAATGGTCCCATCTAAAGTATTTTGCTTCTCAATTTATTTATGGGATCAACTTTATGTTATTGTAATTATATTTAGTCGCTTTTTTGACCAGTTTTTTGTCCATTAATTAATGAATGTTGCAAAAGGATGAAATGGCTTTGTGTCATTTGTAAATAGTTTAATTGTTTAGTGGAAATCAAGGTGCAAAGTTATTAAGAGACTACTGGCTTAGTATTGCTGTAGCTTGTAGGCTTTAAAGCCTAATACAAGTCCAAGGAGTTTAGGAAATTAGGTTTGCTAATGGTATAATGTACATACAATTTGCTTTTCATAACCCAACAAATGACATACTTTGGGAGGAATTTAATTATAGGGTTTAATTCGTAATTGCATGAGTTCACATGTCTGTATAAGAAATTGTAGGATTCTCACTTTCCACCACATAAACAACTCATAAAATATGACCCACAAATCATGCGTGAAACAGCTCAACTAGATTTGGTTCCTAGCAATTGTTAATTAATTACATCATATCTTAATTGAAATTATAGCGAATAATTAACCTCATTAAACATTAATTTTACATTTAATTAGTTGAAATTTTAGTATGATTTATTTCACATTTAAGGAGGCTTCATAAAATTTCGAATAGAAGTCAAGATTGATACGGCTTAGATATAATGAAGAGAATTTCCTTTGTTTACCCACTTGACAATCCCTATGAAACTGCAAATAAGATTTCTAGAATCTATTATTTAATGCATTTTTCTTTTTTTAACGTTTATTTTATTAAGTTTGCATTTCTTGTTAAGTTTTGCTTATAGAATTTTCACAGCTGGGGTTTTGTTTTTCTAGGGTTTCAGTCAGGTGAGACGATTTGATCATGGAACTGAAAATCACATGCAAAGTGGGTCCCATTTTATTTCATAAACTTATATGATCAATTCAATCAAGACGATCAAATAAAAGATTAATGGTCCCCAATTGTCATTGATATACACAAAAACTATAAAGATACCTAATAAGATTAGTATATTTTTCTTACAGAATGTGACCATACGATATTATGTTTTGGATTATAGTGGAATGGGATGGGGCGTAGGATAGTAATCCCTTTATACGAGTCCATTTTATATGAGATTGATTGAGAGACAATCGCTTTCGAAGCCATAGTCTTCAAAGTTCATAACTGAGGGAAAAATTTATAATAATAATAAATATGGTTATTTATTTATTTATAGAAGTTCTCAAATGAGGCAAAAGAGAAGGTGGGGGGAGAAAAGAGTATAAAATCTATGTTTATATATCTAATAAATCTTTACACAATCTGATCCAGAGATGCAATAATTACTGTGTTTTCAAACAGCTTAAAAAGAGGTATTGGAGATCTCTGATTTCCCAGCAGGGGCTCTTTGCCAGAAAGTTTTGCAGTGAGAGAAAAGCTTGGGGGATTTGCAAAGCAACTAATTTTCTTTCTCTCTCTCCCTCTGTGTACACAAACAAAAGAGAAAGATGGGTAGCAGTTATTATGGAGAACCAAACATGGGAAATGAAAGAGGTGGGTCTTCAAGGAAAGGCAAGAAGAGTAATTCAGACAAGCCTAAGCAACCACAAAGAGGACTTGGTGTTGCTCAATTGGAGAAGATCAGATTACATGGACAAATGAGTTGTAACTATCATCCTTCTTTTCATACTCCTTACCCTACTAATTTCAACCAGGTATTATTATCTTCTCTTTCTTGCTTTGAGCCTGTGACTAATTGTTGCAGATCATTAAATCACAGAAAGAATTTTATTTAATTTCTCTGTTAATATTATTCATGCAGGAGGATATGAGAGTGCAAACGGCTTATTCATCAATTCCTTCATCATCTTTTTCTTATTCATCTTCGTCGGCTTCCCCAACTTCTTATGGTTATCAACCCAGCATCACGGTATATGAACTTGCTTTTCTGTTATTTATTTCTTTCTTATGTAGAAAATGGGTTTCTCAAATTGAGCCACAGTTTTGTTTCATTCAATATTGATGGATCATATCTTTGACCTGATTTTTGTGTCACCACTTTGATGTTAATTGTTCTTGCATAATTAATGATGTTTTACGATGCTGGTAGGAAAGAACACAACAGAGAATTTTGATGGGTTTGTGTTTAGTAAAGGAAATAGTCATGTCTAACATCAATATCATCTCTTGCTTCTGATGAATACAATTCTACGCAATAATCATTTTTATTTTTATAATTTAATTAAAAATGAAATCTATTTGGATGTCGAACAATCTTTTGAGTTAGATCATTTCTGATTCATTGGAAGTTTTACTTTTTGATTGGCCCTAACCTACCCTCATACATAAAACTCACCCTTAATCATCACCCCATCATCATAAACATCGTAGTTTGTCCTCTATAATTACATAGCAAATGAATGTGTTGCAAGAAGATAGAGAGTTTGATTTAATTCTTTAAATTTCTTTGTTTACATAGTTCTATGATCTTGAATGGTCTCTAAATCCGTCAAAATCACATGGTCTTACAGATGGGGTTAGCTGATTATGAAAGATCAACCATCATATATGGTGATTCGCAACCTACTACCACAGCTGCAAGGTAAGCCAATTTAATGAAATTCGTCTGTAAGCAAGGAATTTCAATAAAAAATCTACAAGTTTTACTTCTCTTCTCGGAATTAATTATCTTTTAGGGTATGTACGTTTCTAATTAAGATGCTGATTTTTTTTTTCTTTTGCAGCAGTTGGAACCCTGGGTCTGGAATCATAGAGACCCAACATTTTACACAACCGAGCATGAATAGACACCATCTAAATATACCTGTCGAGGTAGAAACAACTAATCGTTGTAGATTTGTACTCCAAATTTTGGGATAATTAAGCTGTTACCTGGGGTTTTTTTTTTTTTTTTTTGTGGTATTGAAATACTTTACATCTATGATAGGATCCACACCAAAAGAAGGGCAAGAAACATAGGAGTAACTCAATGGGATCAAGCAGTCAGAATTCTGAATCCAGTGATACTCAAGATGTGGATTTGGAGCTCAGACTATCTATTTGATCAGCGTTTTTCTGTCACTGATATGAGTGGATTCGAACTTTATGCTTTTACATATATTGGAAGTTCAAGGTAAGTATTAGTTTCTTTGGCGAAATTGCGCTCAAGTTCATTGCAAAGTTGATGAACATGTAGCATGTTTGAAGTAATTTCATGCGGAAAGAACCTTATGTAATGAAAGGTAGATTGGCTTTCTTCGTAAGACAATGAAACTTTCTTCTTCTTCATGAATTGTCAAAGAAGTCGGAAAGTCATAATTCTCCCATTTGGCAAAACTAGCTGATCATTGACACCATCCATTGCACGAACAATGTTTCTAGTCTCTCTTACTACTGTTGTGAAATAGTGCAACTTGAAGATTAAAGTTTCTCCTTGAAGGTGGAAGTGGCTGCCGGCAGCTTCTATGTCTTCTCATATACGGATGGGACATTATCTTGTTGAGAAAACTTTGGTTCCCAACTTAAGACTGTATGGATTTGCCTTGCAGAAATGTAATAAATGCAAACCAGATCTAGCTGTCAAATTAGGGTTTCTTCCTATTAAAAATGTTTTTTCTTTAATTCAATGGAAACCCCGAATTCAGTATTTCTATATACAGGTGTCCAATTATCAATTGATATTGATTGAAATTCTACTTTTTGCCAGGAAAACCCTAATTTCAATTTTGGTGTCTCGTTAACATATGCAATTGTTCCTTTGGCTAAACAGGCAATTATCCTTTAGCTAGTTTCAATACCAAATATGCGGTATAGGGCAGATAAGATATCACACAGAGGTTGATTTGGCAAGAAGAGCACAATTATTTTCCCCCTTTCTTCTGAAGAAGAGATGGCTCACTTAGAGAATTAAGGTAACACATTAAATTTCAATTATAACTTCTTACCCAATTTAAGGTGACATTTATATGTTTTGAGAATAAATTAAAAACAGGAATTCTGTAGTTTGATTACTTGAAATATGCAAATAGAAACCAGACAGAGGAGTGTTCAAAAACGAAAGAAAAAAGGATACGAACATCACTTGGTATTGGGAGAAATGTGGCAAATCTTCGTCTATCAACGCGTTAGAAGAGAAAGAAAATTTCTTTTAAGGAATTTGTAGTTTGCAAGGAGCGTGCTTATGATAACTTTTACTTGAAGAATCAATGCATAAACTAATTTCAAAGCCGAAGAAAGAAAAAAAAAAAACAAGAGCAAAGAGCACAATCTGTAATTTTTGGTCGCGAGCAAATTATAGATATCTCTAAAACCACAGCTATGAAATATTCAATATTCAAAAATGAAGATGCATATTCTGATTCCAGTTATAATCCAATGTTTTTTAACAGATTGAAGTATGTGTTAATGTGAATGGATAGTTAAAGTTATATATGTTTGTAATTTAATTTTTTCATAACTTTGAAAGTATAATAATTAAAAAAAAAATTGGTGAATATTTATTTTCACTTAATAATTAATATTTATTATCTACTTGCCAGCTCATACATATTTAATAATTATAACATCTTAATTTTAACACTCCCTATGAATCTAGATTCTACATTGTGATAATGTTTTAATTGGGTTTGACTACAAAACATTTTAAATTTTTTATATTGTCTATTTCAAGTTTTATATTAATCATTTTAAGTTTTTCGTTTTATATTTCAAAAAAGAATTATGATTTCTTGACATGAATTTTAATTTTCATTGGTGACAAAATTTTTTCTATAAATAATATAATTAAGAGGAATCTTGATGTCATATCAATGATTAATCGTATAAAAATTAGATTAGAATAGCCAGTGAGAATGCCATTTAACACATGACGAAGAAGGAAGCAGCCTCTTTGGCTTTACTATATCTATTCTGTTAATCTCTGAAATTATTAAGGTTTTACTAGACACATTTCTTAGTTCTTACCAAAATTACCATTGGAATATTTAAAATTAAATTAGTAATAAGTTATAATTAAGCATTAATAATATGAAGAGGGGCCCCAAGGTAAATATTATATTATATGTGATATAGGTGATCTTGATGTGTTTGCTTAATTGCTTTCACTATGGTTTAAAATAAAGTTGGCACTTTGGAATCGAGCGAAGCAAATAATGGTAAAACAGCTGTATTAATGTCAATCACTGAAAAGAAAAAGCTTATTAAGATTGATTTATATGGAATTAGAGGCCTAATTAATCATCAAAATGTTAATTAGTAAGTAGTAACACTAACATAGTTAAGGAAAAATGATCATTATTTTCCCACTTTCTATATGAACTCTTCCTAAATAGGGAAAGTAACAGAACGTTATATTAACTTTTTCTTAGGAAAGTAAACATGAAAATAGGCCTCTCTCATTAAACAATAAAGTTTGTGTGTCTAATTTTTTATTTTTTATTTTTTATTTTTATATTGATGCGTAATACATTAAAGAGCTAACAAAATCTCTCTATTGAATTTGTTTTACCTAATTAACCAACAAAAGCCCATCATTGAAATTGATATACTGCCAAGTGCCAATAAACTTATACCATCGACTAATTAAACAAATTAATTTGATTTATAGGCATTAAGACTTCTAAACATCCCCTCGTTATAATTTTAAGAGGTCTCAAAATTCTCTAACCATGCATGTTGATTATATAAATATGATTATATATATATATATATATTAATTCACAACAAGCTTAAAATAATATATGAAAATTAGTGATTTGAAATTTATATATATATATATATATAAATTAAATTACTATTAAATAAACTTATTTAGACATTTATGTTAAATGTTTAGTCAAAAATTTAAAATTAATTTTATTGTAATTATCAAGTTTTTAGTGTTAAGAAATAAACACATTTAAATTATTTGAATGACTGAAATTGAACCATATTTAATGTTAAATAAAAACAAACAATCAAGTACTTATAAGATGAAATATGTATATAATATTATACGTCCACTTATCTAATAAAATTTTGTAACATACATTTTTATTTTTTTTTAAAAAAAACAATTATCCAATCATAGATATATAAAAAATGATTTAATATATATGGGACAATTTTATTACATGAACTTATTGGAACCATAACCCACCTAATATTTGTTCTATATTTGAATAGATTGTTACAATATCGTTTAAGAGAAAAGATAGCTTGAGATCTTTGGGCATGTTTCGTGTATTATATTACATTGGGGGATGATAGTACATTATCACTTGGTTGATGTCTTATTGCATGGTATCATTTTATATCATTAATTTTCTATTTTAAAATAATTTAATTATTTTTATATTATCTTAATATAATATAATTATCTATAAACAAAATTTATAAATTAATAAAATAAATAATAGAATAGTATAGTCATGTCTTAAAGGGGCCATTACTTCAATAATAATCTTTGCCTTTTATGGTCTTGCAAAGGTACATTGAGAAGGATTGTTAAATTTTGATTTCGATGTAACGTTCATTGTTGATACCATAAGGTAATAACTAATATTTGTTTCTGTTAACACAATTGTAGGAAAATTGACTTGTTCAAATGCATAAGTAGCAACAACTTCTTCCTCCAAATGAGGACCAGACAGTAGTATTTCGGAGCCTTGTGTAACTTATAAATACCGAGAGAGATTGATAGGTAAGATGTGGGAAATAAAAACACCGTTTTTTACTGCCATTGTTAAGCAACAATGGCAGTTATCTCTAAAGTCCTCTTCATTCTTGCTCTGTTGTTCGTTTCTAGTTTTGCAGATTTAGTTTCGAATAATAATATAGTGGATGATGGCTATGGCACAGGATTGGAGGACGATGCAGCATTCCTTGGCACCTGGGAGCTTGTAAGCAATAGTTCCGGTGTGTCGGCTATGCATGCAATCTTGATTCCCAAAGTCAATAAAATTGTAATGTTCGACGCCACAATCTGGACGGTATCACAGGTTCGATTGACTCCGGACAAGATGCCTTGCCGTCTCGATAAGTTACACAAAAATACACTTGACTGTTGGGCCCATTCAGTTCTATATGACGTGGATACAGCGCAACTGAAAACACTTAAGGTAGTGTTATTAATGTTTCTTATATTATATTATACGCATGATTGATTTGACAAGTAATTAATCTCAACTCAACTCACTGTGTTATTAATTAAATTAATTTGTATTTCAGGTTAATACGGACACGTGGTGCTCATCAGGAGGCTTGTCGCCGGACGGAAACTTGGTTAGCACTGGAGGTTATCAAGGAGGAGCAATCACAGCGAGATATCTGTCGACATGCGATGCATGCGATTGGAGGGAATACGAAAATACACTTGGTGATCGTAGATGGTATGCAACACAGGTAACTTTAGCTGATGGTGGGTTCCTTGTTGTTGGTGGTCGTGACGCTTTTAGCTGGGAATTCATTCCACCAGAAGGAAAAACAAATAAGATGCCCAATTACTTACCTTTGCTCCATGAAACTACTGATTATATGAAGGTAGATTTTGCAAACACCAATTCTTTTAGACTGGAGAACAATTTGTACCCTTTCGTCTACCTTGTCCCAGATGGTCATGTCTACATTTTTGCAAACAATCGTTCCATCTTGTTCGATCAAAACGCTAACAGAGTTATACGCGAGTACCCAGTTATCCCAGGTGGCCCCCGCAGCTATCCTGCATCTTCATCATCCGTGCTCCTCCCGTTAAAACCCAATCGTGTGAACCCTAATGCGGTCGATGCTGAAGTCTTGATATGTGGTGGCGCAACATATGATGCATATATGCTCGGAGAGACTCGTCGTGATTTCCCACCGGCATTGCAAGACTGTGGAAGAATGGTAATAACAAGTCCAAATCCAGTTTGGAATATGGAAATGATGCCATCACGTAGGGTAATGGGTGATGCAGTCAATCTTCCAACGGGAGATGTGCTCTTGATTAACGGTGCACAAAAGGGTTCAGCAGGATGGCATTGTGCCGATGATCCTAATTTTAGCCCCGTCTTGTATAAGCCTGATGCACCAGTGGGCCGTAGATTCAAGCAGTTGGCTCCTGCTAACATTCCAAGAATGTACCATTCAGTAGCTGTGCTACTACAAGACGGAAGAATTCTTATAGCCGGTAGCAACGATAATGATGGATACATTTACAACGTGAAATACCCGACCGAGCTTAGGGTTGAGAAGTTCTCCCCTCCTTATTTGAATCCTAGATTTGCTTCCCGAAGACCACAGATCTTGGTAGATAAATCAGAAAGTGTTACCCTCTACGGCAAGTCCTTCTCATTGAAGGTTAAGTCAAATGAGTTGTTAAACCAGAATGAGCTGAAGGTGACAATGTATTCACCTCCTTTCGTAACACACAGTATTTCCATGAATCAGAGGATTATTGTATTGGATGTGACGGAGGTGAAGAACGACCTTTTGCCAGGAATTTACAACATTGTAGCAGTGGCGCCGCCGTCAGGAAATATTGCTCCTCCTGGGTATTATCTTCTTACTGTAGTTCATAAAGGCATTCCAAGCGTTTCCATGTGGTTGCAGGTGAAGTAGAGCGGCTGATCTGCTACTTGTGCTTCCTCTGTTTCTGATTTCAAAGCTTGTAGGTATAATATTCTCTATGCCTTGAAGAGCCTTAAGACCTGGGAAATTCATTTGGAGGATATCAAAAGAAAAATTCTTTCATTGCTTTTACTATTAATTTCCACTTTATCATCAAACACAAATGGGCGTTAATTATTTTTTCATATTTCATGATTAATAATTTATTTAAAAGGATTTTTAATTCATAATGAGAAATAATTAAATATCAAGTACTTATAAGTATAAATTGATCCCTTCAGTATTATATATATATATAGACACACCTTTTAGATACAATATTTTTTAGCTAAGGTATATATATATATATATATTCAAGTTTATTAGTGTTTTAAAAAATTTTTTATGACATTAATGATCTAAATTAAGTGAATTATAACAATTCTAATTTTAGAAAACTTCTCTTTTAGAAAAACAACATGAATTCTCATACATTAAGTTTTAATTTATTAAAAAGTATAAAGAGAAGAGGTTGGTCTTTAGATTGGAGGGAAGGACATAGATTAACATTCAACTACAAAACAACATTTCAACTTTTAAATTAAATAAATTTTAATTTTGTGGAACTAATTCAATGTTCAATTATAGAAAATTTAACTGAAGAAGAGATATAATAATATAAAATTTTAATTTCTATAATATAAAGTAAATATTTTACAAAAGCACAAAAATGCATACTTAAGCTAGCCTTTTCTTTCATAAAATTTGCTTAAATATTGGTTTAGTACGTAGTACTTTTTTGAAAGGTTGTTATAATGGGATAATTTTTTCTATTATCTATTTTTTTTTCAATATTTTTGAGCATTTACACATGCATGCGCACACAAGACACTATTTTGGGCATACAATGGCAAATGAGAGCTGGCATCTCAAAATTTCGGTGTCTCAGCTTGCATGTTATGTTGCTTCCAAAAATTAACAAAGGTTTGATGTACGATTCGATGCCGCGATTTGTAAGATATCCAAGATTCCATTGCTTCCTTGGAAGATGCCTTGCCCAGTTATTGATCGGGCGACCGGACTGTGAACTAGACTGTTGGTGCCATTCAGTTCAGTCCTTTTTGACATCGAAACTTCAAAACTGAAAGCACTCAAGGTATCACTCTAATATTCTTCTTATATATATATAGTTGTCACACAAAACATTTGTTTCATAACAGAGATCCAATCAAATAGTAGCTCCAAAGCACATGTCGAAAATAAGATCTTTATTGATTTTGGTGTTGGCTGAACATCTAGAGAGAACTAAACTAGAGAATTACTAAGTAAATTGATTAATTTTCCTGTCTTTTGCCGTTTTCTGACAGTCTTTTAAGTCTTTTTATATGACAGCTTCAAACGGACACATGTTGCTCATCAGGAGGTCTAACAGTGGATGGAAACTTGTGTAAGGGTTATCTAGGCTTAATCATGTATTAAAGTTCTTAAATATTTTGTACGTTACATGTACAAATTTAAAATATATACGTAATATATGTTGAAATTAAGTTAAAGTATCAAATATACATTTTCTTAACTTTATAAATTGATGAAGAACAAGTTTAAAACTATAAACTCTTTTAAATTTGAACCACCAAGTACATCAACCGAAGCTTTGCCAAATAGGAGAAATTTTCTTTTAATTTTTAACTCTTGATGTGAACAATTTCTTTCAAAATTGCATTGAATTGGATTTAATTTCCTTTTTATACTTAAACTCTTTGGCAATTACTTATTTAATTTTGTAAACCCTTTACAAAATTATTAATTACAAATTTTACTTTTCTTAACTATTAAGAAAACTATTTGTATTAGTGTAATATTAATTTATAATTACTTGTGCAAACCCTTTATAAAATCAATAATTATAAATTTGTTCATTTTTATCCATTAATGATACTATTTACATTAATGGAGTATTAATTCATAATTATTATAAGATTATGAAGAATAAATTATTATAATATTTTATTAATTAGATAATTATTGTTATTCATTAAGCATGTAATTTACATTAAATTACATAAAAGTATAAAATGATTAATTCTGGATAATATTTAACTATTTTTCATAGCTTTCTAATACATAAAGATAGTAGTATGACCATGAAGGATTATTATGGGTTAGCCGTGAATTGTATCTGAATTTTTTATATTTGAACTATTCAACAAACTTAACGACTGTGGGTAATATCTAGTAATGTAGTGCAGCCCTTGAAATCATAATAAGAAATTTCTTCATCAAACCTTACTTTGATTATATATACCGTGTGGATAAAATCTTTATAGTATCTAATACTAATCGAGGACAGGTTCATGGATGCTAAAACTCTAATTTCAATTTTTTCATGAAATGTCGATCAATATGTTATGAACTCTCTAACATGAATTTTTTGTGTGGATTTTCTAAAATTTTGCTCTAGCCAAAGACTTTTAATTTCAAACAATTATCAACATTCGTCTAGGAACTCGACCGAACGAAAATCAACGAAAACTTTCGTTTTAATTATTGAGTTAACATATCACATTTTGACCATCATCTGAATATTAATATGAACAACGCATAATCGAACCGGTTTTTATATAGGACATGGCTAGTCTCATATGAATACACCATATGAATTACTCGCATCCATCTGAGTCTTGACTCATGTCTTAGGTCAAAATATCACTTTGCACACTGGTACAATCTTACGATAAATCATTGATTACATGCATATCACGTGATTTATCATTTTTTAGTCACGTTCAAAAAATAATTCTCTAACTATTTTTCTATATTAATGTTCTTATGACACTACTCTTATTGTCACTCACACTAATATTATCTCATGATACTCATTAGCTGCATCTAGTATGTCTACTATATAATATGACTATTCAATCAATATCACTTCCGTAAGAAATAATTTTGATAATTTTATTTAACAATTAAATAAATTATCTGAACAGTTCACACATATACTTTATTATTTAGTATGATTTAATAAAGAAAGCAGTTTATATATAAATAAAGAACTCTTTTTTCATTGATAATATAAAATAATACAATATTTATAATTACGAACCAAACAACACGAATGAATTTTATAGCATATGCTAACAACTTGGTTAGCACACGAGGAAATGGAGGAGGAGCAAACACTGTCTCTTGACATGCAGCAAATGTGATTGGGTGAACACCCGACGTACGGCACTTGTAGAACCTAGATTGTGTGTGTGTGTGTGTGTGTGTGTATATATATATATATTTTGAATAATTGATGTATCTTTTCTTGTGTAAAATTCAAACAATTCTTCACCTTCTGCTTCTATGTCTTGACGTTTCCTTAAAACATTAATTCTTTATTCGTATGTTGCAAGAAATTTACTGATCGGTGTGCCTTGTGATTGAAGGTACTCAACACAGGTAACCTTAGTAGATGGCGGTTTCATTGTTGTGGGTGGTCGTGGTACCTTTAGCTATGAATACATTCCACCAGAAGGACAATCCAATAAGAGTCTCACCTTCCTCCCCTTACTCAAACTTACCAGTAATGAGCTCGAGGAAAATATTGGTGGACACAACTTCTATAGACTCGAGAATAATTTGTAAGCTTTTGTCCATCTTTCCCCCGATGGCAATCTCTTCATTTTTTTTTCTCTAACAACCGTTCCATCTTGCTCGACCCGAAAGCTAACAAGTTGTCTACAAGTTTTCAATTCTCCCCGGAGGCTCCCACAACTACCCAGCATCAGCCATGTCCGTGCTTCTACCGACTAGACTAAACGCTGGAAACGCAAAGCCAATCTCTGCCTAAGTCTTGATTTGTGGTGGAGCACTGTGGGAATCATTTTGTTTCGCAGAGACTAAAAAACAGTTTTTTCCTGCGTTGCAAGACTGCGGAAGAATTGAAATCACAAAACCAAATGTAGTTTGGAAGAAGGAAAAGATGCCATCGCCTGGCGTGATGGGTGATATAATGATTCTCCCAAAGGGAGATGTGCTAATGCTTAACGGTTCGAAAATCGGCACATCAGCATGGGGTGATGCCGAGGACCCCAATTTGGTCCCGGTGCTGTATAAGCGGAAAGAACCTTTAGGCCAAAGGCTTACTGAGTTAGCCGCCCGAACTATTTCAAGAATGTACCATTCATCATGAGCTGCGCTACTACCAGACGGGAAAGTATTTGTGGCAGGAATCGACACCTATGATCCATCTTTGGCTTGGCTAAGACAGCAGATACTGGTGGAGTCTTCGGACAAGATGATTTGCTATGGCAAGAGGTTCTCCGTGAAAATTAGCTCGAATGAGTTGAAATTAAACAAGCATGATCTTAACGTCACAATGTATGCACCAACTTTTACCAGTATGGTGTCTCCATGAATCAGAGACGGCTTATCGTAGGTTTGGTCGAGATGATTAACGATGTTTGGCAAGGAGTTCACAGCATTACAGCCAAAGTACCGTCATCAGGAGCACTAGCTCTTCCGGGGGATTATCTTCTTTACGTCGTTTATAAAGGAGTGCCAATCGTGGCAATGTGGGTGCAGATTAAGAAGATTCATCTGATTCAAGCTGCTGTGTTTTATTGCTTTGTGTTAGTTCTATAACTCTTTTGCGGATATGATAGTCTTTAGCTAATGCCATGAAGAGCATATAGAGCGGAAGATTCAAGGGAAATGATTTCAAGTCTCTCTAGTTTACTTCTAAATAAAATTTCTGGCCATTTATTTCCTATTAATATTAGCTTATCAAGCACTCAAGTGGCCGCAACTGTCTGAATCGTTAGTCGAAACTCTTTCTGGCAAGCACATACAAATGTTAGTCATGCATAGAAATGGATATCCATATGATGCCAACACTAACACCAACATTCTACAATCTTAAGGAATGCACGTCCACACAAGCAATACAATTGACTAGTCAGCTCTTAGTCTCACGCACGACATTCTCTGTCACCAAACTCTTACCGCGTCCCAGCTGGTCTCAATTCATCGCCGGCTCATTCTCCAATCATTCACTCCTCAAAAACCAGCATTCCTCTTACCCACAACGCCCGAAGGTATAATGAGAGTTATAAATTGTATATGCTTGTTCTGTCTCTCTCTCTCTCTCTTTTAAATATATATTTCAGTTCATATATGCTATATACAGATAAATTATCCACTTTTAGACTATGGAGATATCCAAAACGTATGGTTTTTATGTGAAAAAATTTAAACCTAATACCACCTAAAGAAACTATAAACTCTGAATATAGATCACTAACCTCATAGTACACGCTAATCTAACTTACACTCAATGTTACCAAGTCTATGTCAGCTCTTTCTTAAGAATTGATAATTTTTTTTTTCTGGCTCTTCTTTGAAATAAACATGTTGGGATGTCAACGAAGGAGACAACGTCATTGTGACCTAAAATTAAATAAATAAATAAATTATCAAAGGAACTAAGCAAGCTTCATCTTAGCTGGGCATATTTGCTGCGCACAAGCTATATAAAGCTCTCAAAATCCAGAGACAAAAGCATCCCATTTCAACTACACAGCTTGATAAAAGCAAATAGAACTCCCTTGGGGTTGAAATGGCAAGTTTGCAGACTTTTTTGATGGTCCTTTTCTTCACTGCAATTGCATTTCATCAAGATTTAGTTATTGCCAAGTTTTCTAAGAGCATGTACATCAACTGGGGTGCACATCATTATGCAATTGTGAACAATGGAGAAGACCTTAACCTTGTTTTGGATCAAAGTTCAGGTGAAATTCATCTTCTTATCATCTATCAAATTATTGTTACAGAAACTCAGGTGCTTGATGTTTTTTTTTTTTGGATAGAAAATTGCATAAAAAAATGAACAATTTACATAAATTCAAATCATTTCTCTTAGGCTGACTAAAGTATTGTGCTGCCTTTGTCTGTTAGGTTCTGGTGCTCAAACAAAGAGATCATTCTTATTCGGAAGCATTGAAATGCTAATTAAGTTAGTACCTGGGAACTCAGCTGGAACAGTCACAGCCTACTACGTAAGCTTATTGATTTGAGCAACAAAGTATAAGTCTGGTATTGTTATTTTTGTCAATAAAGCTTTAGCACGTACAAGCTTTCCATCCATACATATAAGATTCTCTCTTACCTTGAACAACAGAGCTTAAAATCCCGAAGCTCTGACATATATAGCTAATAACCACAACAGGAACACACAGAAGGATCTGCGATTTTCAAATGCTCTGTTTTCATAATTGTGCAGCTATCCTCAAGCGGAAGCCAGCATGATGAAATAGACTTTGAGTTCTTAGGAAACATTTCTGGACAACCATTTATTATTCACACAAATATCTACACTCAAGGAAAGGGAGACAGGGAGCAGCAATTCTACCCCTGGTTTGACCCAACTGCTGATTACCACAACTACACAATACATTGGAATCCAACTGAAGTTGTGTAAGTTGACTCCCTAGGCATTTGCCATCTGTTCTACTAAAAAATAATTTTTCAGTAGTTTGAGACTGCAAATTAGCTCAAATTTACCACAAGAAGAATGAAAGTTACATATGAATATTTTTTTCTACTCAACAAAACCTTTTTATCTTTACTCATCCTGACTTATTTTAACTATACATGCACAATAATAAATAAATAAATAAAGGAAGAAGAAACTAATCTTTGAATTGATCATGTACCTTCAGGTGGTACATTGACAGTGTGCCAATTCGTGTTTACCGAAACTATGAAAAAGAGGGTATTGCCTATCCTAACAAGCAGGGGATGAGGGTACACACCAGCCTATGGAATGCTGATGACTGGGCAACTAGAGGTGGACTTGTCAAGATTGACTGGAACAGCGCACCCTTCATAGCTAGATTACGCAGGTTCAGGGCAAGAGCTTGCAATTGGAATGGACTAGTCAGCATTGGCCAATGTGCCGCCAAAACCTCGGCCAACTGGTGGACCTCTCCCATTTATAGCCAGTTGAGTAGTGCCAAGATGGCTCAGTTGAAGTGGGTCAGAGATAACCACATGATCTATGACTACTGCAAAGATACTAACAGATTCAATGGAAAGATAGCTCCCGAATGCTTTAAACCACAGTTCTAAAATCATATTTCCAGTAATCAACATGATGAAGGAGAAACATTTTTGCTACCGCATTTCCTTTTCCTACAACAAGCATCAAGCTAAGCAATAATTTTTTAGTGTTCATTTTTTCCTTTCCTAATGAACAAATGTTCATGTTTATTGTGTTTCAATCATATTGGTTATATTCTTTTTCTTAATTTCTGCTGAGATCAATTGTAATTGTTTACTTCCTTTCTTCAATTAAATGAGATAATTCCAATTTAACCTATCCAATCCATGAATTAATAGTGATTATGAGAAATGATAGCAAAATTCGCAAGTACAACAGTTGTTAGCTATATTTGCAACAAACACCTACATTGATAGCTGCGACTAAGGCTAGCACAGTGCGAGCAACAAAACTTGTATATTCATAAATTTCTACAAACAAAAATGAATACATACACAGATTGTTTCTTACAAACAAATTAGAATCCTCAAGGAAGAAATAAAAATCAATTATCAAAATAACAAACAGATCAAGTACTAATACAAAGCCAAATACCGAGAACAATAAAACCCATACCCAACAAAGCAAGTCCGACCCGGGTCCGCTCTCCCAAAAGCATACCAAAAAAGGCGGTGGCGGCAAACGTCGTCGCATTAGTGACGGGAACGACGAGCGAGATGGGGGTATGACTGAGAATAGCAAAGAAAGTGGCGGAGGCAGAGAGATTTAGCAAGAAAGGGACTGAGTATTGCCAGATAAGGAGGAGAGCGAACCAGTTTTTCAAAGAAGTGAAGAGCTTTTGCTGGAGTTTAAGTGGGTTCGGTGAAGTGGGGCGTTTTTTAACGGCTTGATCCCAGATGAGTGCGCCGCGGCGCATCAACGCGTTGGTGGCGCCCCAGACTAGGCCCACTGCGATCATCTTCTCTACATCTCCGGTCATCAGGATCTGATCTGATCTCGCGTAGCGGTTTGATCGGTTTGATGGGTTTTTTGTGTTTGTTGGGCTCTTTAGACTCAAAAATTTATCTAACATAACCAGTTC
>JAXCLQ010000013.1:9771849-9788406 GCA_035584115.1 Cedrela odorata | reverse complement strand
TTTATGAAACACCTAACCATCTCCCTTTTAAAATTGTAAATAGAGTGACAATTCCCAACCACACTGATGCCTTCTCGACTTACGGCCATAGGCTTACTAACTGACATTGGACAAGTAAATGTGGATAGCCCTTATATCTTCCTCCACTTAATCTATTGGTGTCCTTGACGATTATGCTATCTTAAAGTCTTCACTATTCTGCTGAAATGGATCCAGTTTTTTGGTTTTCTCCCATTTGGTCTCTTTTTCACCAAGGTCATTCCACTTCACAAGAAACTTCTTATAGCGCAGTCTTCCCCCTTCCCCCCTTCCCCCCTGTTCTCTTATCTATTTATTAGAATTTCTTTAACTTCTTTAATAGTATTCTTCCGTGCCTGCTCCTTGATTTCCTCTTTTGCTAGTTGGTTGTGCGCAAAATCTTCATTGTCGGCGTGGTATGACTTCAACCTGCTAACATGAAAGACCAAGTGCATCTTCATCCAGGCTGGCATCTCGACCTTGTACGAAGCTTTCCCTACTTTAGCAATGAATGGAACTGGACTTTCATACTTTCGCACTAGTCTCTAGTTTTGGCTCCTCTAAAAGCAAATCTGTTTTGAAATCAACTTAATTAACACTAAGTCTCTAGGTTTGAACTTGAGCGGTCTTCTACTTTTGTCTGCCCATTTCTTTATCCTAGTGGCGACTTTCTCTAGATAGGATCGAGCTATTTCGGCGTTAGTTCTCCATTCTTTGGTGAAATTAAAGGCTCAATGAACCTTTCCCTTATATTCTATGGCTGTGAGAGGTAAAAGTGGTTGTTATTCTGTCACTACTTTAAAGGGACTTTAGTTTGTTGATGAACTCTTCCTTGCATTGGAGCAAAACTGTGTTACGTTCAATAATTGCGCCCAATTCTTCTGGTTAACATTTATGAAATGACACAAATACTTTACCAGCATCCATTAAATCTCTGTCAGCCCATCAGTTTGGAGATGATAACTCGATAAGATATTCAGCTGCGGTACTGTCTAATATTTCACCACATGCTTGAAAAATAATCTCGTCGTTTCCTCTGCTCCATAGTATTTTGAAAATCTATTGATAACTACCAAAATATAAGTCAAGTCACCAATCTTCAAAAGGTTGGTAATGAAATCAAGTGAGACGCTCTCCCATGGTCGACTTGGCACATTCAGTGGCTTTAGTAATCCTAGGGTCTTCAGCTTCTCTACCTTATCTTATTGGCAGACAAGGCAAGTCTTGGTATACTTCGCTATATCATTCCGCATTTATGGTCAATAGTACTCTTATTTCAACAAGGCATATGTTTTTTGTCATTTTAGATGGCTCGCTCACAAGATGTCATGACACTTCTTCATAAGAGGTTTTTTTTTAGATCTTCAGCTTTTGGAATGTATAGGTGACTGTCGTTTTATCCACAAAAGTCTATCTTTCACCCAAAATCGGCGAGTCTTTCCTTTCTCCACCAACTTCAAGATCGTTTGACAAATCGGATCTTTCTCTAGGTTCTCTTTGATGCGTTCCCGGAGTGGTATCAAAACCGTTGCAGTTGACATGGCTGTCATCCTCTTCAAACTCACAAGCTCTGACTTATGGCTTAGAGCATCTGTCACTTTATTCAAAATTTCGGCTTTGTGTTCAAAATTAAAATTGAATTTCGCAAGAAGCTCTTGCCACTGGGCCTGCTTTGGGGTCAACTTCGACTGTGTCAAGAAATGGCTAACAGTTGTATTGTCTGTCTTCACCACAAACTTAGATCCCAGTAGGTAATGTCTCCATACTCGTAAACAATATAACACATCTAAGAGTTCATTTTCTTGAGCAGTGTACTTCCGCTCCGGTTCTGATAATTTTCGACTCTCATAAACTACTAGGTGACCCTTCTGCAATAAAACTCCTCCTAATGTGAAGTTAGATGCATCAGTCTGCACCTCAAATGGCTTGGTTATATTTGGAAGGGTAAGAACCAAATCTTTTACCATTACTTTCTTCAAGCTGTCGAAGGCTCTTCTACACTATTCATACCATTTTCACGTTACACCTTTCTTCAACAGCTCAGTTAAATGCGTAACTTTCTTTGAGTATCCCTCTACAAACTGTCGGTAATAGTTAGTTAATATGAGAAAGGATCATAACGCTTTTATGCTGGTCGGCGTCTTCCAGTCTTGGATAGCCCCTATCTTGTCTAAATCCATCCATATGCAACCTTGTTCTATCACACAACCAAGGAATTTGATGCTCTTCTGGCCAAACGAACACTTCTTTCTCTTCAAAAAAAATTTGTTGTCTTTCAACTTTTAAAATACTCTAACCAAATGTTCATTGTGTTCTTATAAGGTTTTGCTGTAAACCACGATATCATCAAGATATACCACTATGAATTTATCCAAATATTCGTGGAATACATTATTTATCAATGTGCAGAAGGTTGCAGGAGCGTTTGTTAACTTAAACGACATTATCAAAAACTTATACGATCTATATCGGGTGACGCATGTGGTTTCAGACTCATCATTTTCGGCAATCCTCAATTTATTGTAACCTAACTGCAAATCGAGCTTTGTGAAGTATCTTGCCGAATTCAGCTAGTTGAACAAATCTGCTATTAGCATAATGAGATAGGTATTGCGGACCATCAGTTTATTGAGAGCTCTATAATCGATACACAACTATAGGCTCCTATCTTGCTTCTTCTAAAACAACACTAGGGCTTCGAACGGTGCTTTCGACGGTCTGATGAACTGGTTTCCAATAATTTATCTAATTGTTTTAGAAGATCGGCTAATTTTGGTGGGCCCATTTTGTAAGAGGCACGCAAAGGTGGTTTCGCCCCTAGCACCAACTCAATCTAATGATTAATTGCTCTTCTTGGTGGCAAGATTTTAGGCAGTTGATCTGGCATCATCTCGGCAAATTCTCTCAACACATCCGCAATCTTCAATGGGGTCGGCTTTCCTTCCTTCTCCTCCACTGAGGTCGGAATGGCAATGAAAGAAGGTTCTCCTTTTTTAATCCCTTTCTTGAATTGAAGGGCAGATAAGAGTTTTGCCTCTGTTGGTTGCTTGACCTTGGCTGACACCATTGCAGGCTTTTCTCCCATGATCAACAGACCACTAGCAGATGGAACTGAGATTGTGCCCTCCTCCAGTAAGAAGTCCATTTCCAAGACGACATCAAAGTTATCCATCTGCACTGTTACAAGGTCTGCTTGACCTTCTCATATGCCAATCTTCATCCGCACTTGCTTTGCCAATTTGCTCGTGAGTAAGGTTTTAGAATTGACCGCTTTCATGTGGCTAGCATCCTCCTCGAGTTTCAGTTTAAGACGCTTCGCTTTCGAAGCGAAAATGAAGTTATGAGTGGCTCATGTGTCCACCACAACACTCTTTGCTATAATCCTATTGATTAGAGCATCAACGAATAAAAGACCCTTCTCTACAACCTTTTTGCCTTCAGATTGCTTCTTCAAGGCATTCAACATCCTCAGCGCTACCATGTGACCAATTTTTTCTGTCTTTTGATCACCCATAAGTATTTCTTGTGGTTGATCTATCACTTAGTTTTGTTTTTTTGGGGCACTCTAAGCCTCTATGCGAGTTATTGCATAGCCAACATCCAAACGGCCTCTTACCTGCTTCCTCACTATTAAAAAATGCTTTTTTTTTAGGTAGTTCTATTCTGCCTTCTTGGTCGCTCCTCTTACCTTTATTGAGGTCCCAATTCCTATATTGCTTGTTCTAATTACTATTTTATCCAAACATGGGCAACGATTTTTTTTATTAGAGATCATCGTGTGAGTAATTTGATAGTCGTTCAGCGGCTGCTTGTGCTGATGGGAGATCTCGCACCCTTTGTCGCTGAATTTCATTTCGAGCCCAAGGCTAAAGGCTTTCAATGAAGTAGAACAATCTTTCTTCCTTAGTCACATCTCGGATGTCTAACATTAAACTAGAGAATTTCTTCACATATTCGCGTAAGGTATGCCACATTTTCAGAGAGAAATTGGTTCTTCAACTCCCGTTTCAAGTCTTCTCAATTGTCAATTGTGCAGCATTCAACTTGAATCTCTTAATATTTTGTCATCCATAACAACTTGGCATCTCTGGACAAATACATGGACGCCATGGTCACCTTGACGTTTTCGGAATCTGCCTTTACAGCCAGAAAATATTGTTCGATATCAAACAAAAAGTTCTCGAGCTATTTAGCATTTTAGGCCCTCTATAGTGTTTCAGTTTTGGTATATTTAGTTAGTTATATTTGGGGATTGGGGTAACTCCCGGCTGAGTTACAAGGGCACGGGTAGTGAGGTTTGTCCTTGTGTTCACTTCCTTTAGTTGTTCCCGTAGCACACTTGCTGCCCCGCGACACCCCTCCGCGATCTCGGATATCGTCGCTTATACATCTGTTAATTGTATTTTCAACTTTTCGAGATGTCTCCCACCGAACGACTCAATACTAGAGCTTGCGGCTTTCAATTCTAATGCACTTATCTGAGAACCCAAAGACTCTAGTATCTTTATAATTTGTCTCATGTCCTCAGCATCGAGTGAGCCCACTCTCTTTTGTGCTGCTTTTGAGGCTCGTTGATGCTCCTCTAACTCTACCCATTTTCTTTTGAAAGCATCCAATTAGGTTATTTTAGAGGAGTTAGCTTTTGTAGACATTATTACTACAACCGTGTGCTCTGTTACCAAGTGTCACAGACCGATTTTTCTTAGATGAAATTCGCATCCGTGTGACATCCACTAGTGCATTAAACTAGTAAGTCAACCTAAACAGGTTTGCACGTAGAAAACACAATTAGGTTAATTGTCTACAAATGTAAATCAATAGTAAAAAATAATAAAAAAATAAGCACATATCATATTGCAATACAATTTGAGGTAACATTGATAAAATAAGCAACAAGCAAGTAAGCAACATACAAGCAATTAATGAGCAAACAAGCAGTCAATGAGCAAATAAGCATTGAACAAACAAGCATCACAACATATCGGACAAACAAGATCGAACAATTAATATAAGCAATTCATTTCATTAATCCAATAACAGAAGAGTACATAGTTATATCCCCAAAATGTTGATGATCAAAGCCTTTATGAAGTACCTAGCCATCTTTCTATTAAAATTGTAAATAGAGTAACAATTTTTAGCTACAATGATGTCTTCTCAACTTGCAACCATGGATTTATTAACTGGCATTGAACAAGTAAATGCGGGTAGCCCTTATATTAGCAACTATTGTATCTACTCTAAGCAACTATTGTATCTACTCTAAGGGATATGAGGTCAACATCCCACCGGTAATTATATTTGACAATTTTGTGCCACCATTTTTTGAGGTTTTGGATTGGGGCGCATTTTCATTAATAATTGCAGAGAAAGACATTCCAAACTTGAAAGACATACTGCTTTCAGTACCAGAAGGAAAGTATCTGCAGATGCAACTTACAGTGAGGAAGGTACAGCGTCATTGCCTCTGGCATGCTAAATCTGAGAAGTATGATCTCTTCCACATGACCCTTCATTCAATTTGGTATAATAGAGTTCATAAAATAAAAACCTAGATAAGAATGTGATTCAACCTTTGTGTTGTGAAGGAAAGTAACGAGGTAATAGATATAAGAACGAGTATTTTTTTTTTGTTGTTGTTGTAGTAAGCTATCTGCCTTTTTATTCCTTCTACATCAGGCTACGGAAAGCACTAATGGTTGAATTGGATTTGAGAATGAAAATGAACAGGTCTTTGTAATCGAATGATGAATTTTTTTGTTGTATATATAGTCTCGTACTGTTTCCCCTTCTGTAAAGAAATTTGTGAAAGGAAGAACAAAATGTTCATTGTGTTTTTTTTTATTTTTTAATCTCTATTATCACTTTCTAGGCATTGGAGACTTGAGAGGTGGAGATAAAACGGAATATAGTTTTTAAAATAAAATTTTAACAATTTTTTTTAAAAAAATTATTAAATTTGTTATTTAAACTTTCTCCTTCCATTCTTTACCAAATCTAATTAATATCCTGCTTACTTTTTATTGGATAGAAGCCTATTATAATGCTTACCACGAGCATCTAGCAATCATGTGTTTAGTTACTGAGAACGCAAGTTTGGTATAACCGTAAAGTGGCAGCTTTTTCTGTTTACCCACTGCAGCCTTGCAGGTTGCAGTTGCAGGCATTTACTACAAAATAAAATACTGCAAGATCTTCATCCATTGCATTGGCATAACCCAGCAGAGAGCATGAGCAATGAGCAGCACCTGTCTCCACGCTGTGACTCACGTAACCACCAGTTTGAAAAGCTTTGAGTAGTTTGTGTTTTTCTATTTTCATGGAAGCTCTTAAACGACATTTGTCCATTCTTAACAAATGCAATTCCACCCCAACACGACACACGTCGCCTAATACATATCCATTGCAGACACTGATCTTTGTGGGTCCTATTCTTTGCTTAGTCCTTACTCAAGCGCCGCCCCCACCCTTTTCGTTTCCAAAGGTTCAGACACACTCACTGCTTCCATGCCCATATCACCAAAGCAATGGTTAATTCATCATTTTAATTTTATTTAATTTAAAAATAATCAGTGAAAATGGTAAAAAATATTTATAATGTATTTTTTAAAATCGGCCTTTAATGTGTATCTTTAAGGCACACTCTAACCACAGATCCGAATTTATGGGGGCATTTTTAAAATAAATAAATAAAGAATTGAATAGAATAGAAGAACAAGTTGGTTTTTAAGTGTCGTGGTCATGTCAATGCACTGCTGCGAAAGCGATCCAATGTGGGGTAGAGGAGATTTAGCGTAGTATTTATAAAAGCGACTGGATAAAGATCATCATTGCTCCATTCTCATTTCATGACTCTAGCTTCATTCGGTTGTTACTATTCCCCAAAAATAATAAAGTAAAAGAAATTCTTTGTTTGCACTTTATTTATTCTTCTATTTCAAATATCTGGCTTTTTCGGGTAACTGGGTTTTGTAAATTTTTGGTTTCCTTTCAAGTTTTTCCTCAATAAATTTGCACTGCTTGCTCATTTTGAACAAATACAACTGCCAATACCACTGATCTGTTTCTGGGTTTTGCAGATTTGGGCCATCCATGTGCATTGGTGTAAGCCATTCGTTTTCTTTGATTTGGGTTTGTTTTTGCTCTGTTTTATTCGATATTAAGTTGCTTTTTACATCTGGCTTTTGGGTGTTATGTTCTAATCTGGATCACATTATTCTGTTCTAAGTTGGCTGTCTTTTCCTCGGGTACATGTGGAATTGGAAGTGGTTGTGTTTGAATTTTGCCATTTGGTTTCTTGTTATATGCTCTGCCTGCAACTTTATCAGGCTATTGATTTTTGTTTTCGGGAGAGCTAGTTTCAATGTTGTTTTTGGCTTATTGTTTGATGAAATGTGAAAGCATCGAACTATATATATATATATATATATATATGTATATTTTAGTTTTTCAGTCCTCTTGACGCTCGCGTTGGCACATATTCTCTTCATCTACTCTTTCAGTATATGAACAGAAACTCAAATTGCTTGTATAGATGTGTTTGAATTTCGGGTCTCTGTGTGAATCCATCACAATCCATCTTGAAGCTGCGAGCTTTCCTTTTTTGCACTTCAGACCAGTTTGCTGCTCTTCCTTTAGCAACAGTTTTTCTATGGACTGGATTTCTGTCACGTTGCTACTAATGCTTCAATCGTTTTCTTGAAAAATCCCTGTTATATGATTTGTTATGGATTAAATTTGCATCACTCTCCTAAATCAGGTTGATAATATCTTGGAATTATTTCAGGTTTGGAAGAATTGATGGGAGATTCACATAACAATGAAATATTTGAAACTCCAACAGTAAGCAATTGATTTATGCCTCGAAGTTGTGTCCGAGTGTTTTATGCCACTGCATCTGCAAATTATGTATTCCCTTCTCTATGATTAAGTCATATAAGACATCAATATAGTCTTTAGTATGAATTAATTTTCAAAAGAGTCTTAAGTAGATGAATTAGATCATAATTTCATTTATATTTTGTCCAAGAAAGGGAGAAAGAAAATTGAATGATTTAATAAGCGATTATCATGTAGAATAACTAATTAAACTATTGTCATGATTTTAGCTTGGCTCCCTACTCCCTATCTTGTTTACAAATCATTATTACTTTTCTGTTGATTTGAAAACTAAGTTTCCAGTCTAATATAGATCCTCTTACCAGGCCTGTTATGATGTTGTGGAGTACACAGGTCCTTTTGATTATCTTGGGTTCTGCTCTTCAATAGATGACATCTTCACTCGCCTTTTGACATTGACTAATTATATAAGTCAGCGATTCATTCATTTAATTGGTGAGTCTTTCACTTTGGTTACATTGATGCATGCTGTTGTGGTTGTGCCTTTGCCATTCTTACATCAGTGCCTTCGAGATTGTAGGATATTATATATTTTCTACTAAATTCTGTGATTCTATAAAGTTCTTTATTCCCCCCTATTTTTGGATCGTGATGACTGTATTTCATAATTATATTTTTACTGCAGAGGATCTTATACTCCTAGATATCAATCGATGCTCAGGAGAGTTGTTTGCGATTTCATCTGAAGAACATCCTAGATCTTCAAATCAAAGCATTTGTAAATCCATTTTGGAAGAGTGTTCATCATCTTCTAATTCTTACATTGCGGATATAGTATGTGGTAGAAGAGCCCCGAACCTCAGGAATGGATTGTTTGTAAATACAAGAGCTGAAGTTATAGAAACGAATTACATATATCTGGGCGTCCCTTTCATTTTTTGTTGGTATTAGTTTTTTCTCCAGTAAACCTTCTTAATTAAGCATGCATTCATTTTTATATAAAGTTAATGATTTATTATGAAATCTCTTTCACTTCTTTTCCTTGTTTCATTTTATTATATTCTATAAAATCACCAAAGTTTCCTTGCATGAATTATTTATGTCATGTCCATGTTTTTTGAATATTATGCATGATATGTAACCTGGTAGTATAGATATGCCATTACTGCATCTCCTGTACCTTGAGTATTGCTCCCAGGCATGCATCTTTCTTGGGAGATTTTTCATCTCTCTAGCAGGTCACCGATTGTTTCCTCTTGTTGTAGGTTGATGCTCCCATTGTTTGGACTACAACTTGCCTGCAGGTTGGCACTGGCCTCCTGGAGATGTCCTTTCTATTACATCAGATGTGCTCAAGTACGAGCTCGTAGGTAAGTTAATTTAACTGTTGCAAACTGGTGGGCGCAGCCATAGAAGTGTCTTTGTAAATGGTGTCTTTCACTTCCTATTTGAAGAATTAAATTTTTCTTAAGTTGAAGCTTTTCTTTTACTAAATTTTTCTAATTTCTATGGTTTCTGCATTTCTTCATTTGTTGATTTGGTTCTCAATAACATGGAAAACCTTTTTGGTATCTTCAGCATTACATCTCGAGTGAGGAAAACTTTACGTGGTTCATCTGATGATATTGGATGGTTGCAACACACTCCAGGAATGGCTCCTGTGGAAGATGGTACACCAAGATTTTTGGAGCTCCTTGAATCTGTAAGGTATTGAACTAATGTGATGGGTAAGGTTTTCATGTTTAGTTCTCTGCAGAACTGTGGATCCTGTACAGGTCTACTTTTACTTGGTTTCTTATTTTTTATACATCTGATCTCCAGTGTGTCATCTTGTGCTTTCAGGAATGGGCAGCACACACTGCCTGACTCGTTTGTTTATCTACTAATTCCAGGTTTGACAACATCTCTTTAACCTGACTTTGAAGGTTGCTATAATTTGTTGTTTTGACATTTGAGAATGCCTACACTACACTCTTGTGATGTGAAATGTTAATCTCCATCAGGCCTTTTTAGCAATCATGGTCCATTATACTTTGTGGCCACGAAGAGATTCTTTTCAAAGAAGGGTCTAGCTTGCCATATCGCAAAAATCCATAGTGAGGTAACTAATGACTACTTGGAAATTGTCTTGAACAGATTCACAGGAGCGAAGTAAAATTTCCATTTGCCTGACAATTGCAAGTAGCAGTTTGTCCATGTCCGTGTCCATGAAATTATATCTGTCCAAACTATATTTCATTTTCTTCCTAATCAATTTTCTTTTGCTTATTGTCACATTTAAATATCATGACATTCTTTCTGGCTTTTCTCTTTCTTGTACGAAGGCATCGGTGGAGCACAATGCATGGGAACTGAAACAATACATTGAGGAGCTTTACTGGGGATCTGGGAAGCGTGTGATGCTGCTTGGGCACAGCAAGGGTGGGGTTGATGCTGCTGCTGCATTGTCAATGTTCTGGTCTGACTTGAAAGACAAAGTTGCAGGACTTGCGCTGGTGCAGAGCCCATATGGTGGAACCCCTTTTGCTTCGGATATTCTGCGTGAAGGCCAAATTGCCGACAAAGAAACTAGGAGGATCATGGAGTTTTTGATATGCAAGTTAATAAAGGTACTCCTCTTCTCTGCCTAAACTTACTGCATAATTTATATGTGAATTTTAAAATAAGCAAAAACTATTTTCTATGCAAATATTAATTAGGCAGAGATTATGTTATAAAGAATTGAACTCAGATTTTTTTAATGAGGTCACGGTCATAATGGTTTCATAAACTCCTTAAAAAGGATCCTGCAGTTTGAATGGCAACATAGCTCTAGCTCATAGTAGAAGTTTCCTTTGTCCGGTGAAAATGTTGATGCAAACAAAAATGGTTGGAATTAAGGAGGGCCATTGAGATTCTTTGTCATGTCTAAAACTGGTTACGTGGCAAGTATCTTATGCATAGGCATTCAGTGCTAGGAAAATGATTTAAATCTTTAGTTATGTGAAAAAAAAAAAAAAAAATGGGCAGACACCAATAAAGATTCTGTGGATTCCCCTAACTGAGACCTAGGCAGAATAGAACCTGAAATTTGGACTTTCCTGGTGGCTTCAAAACCTGGAAACAGCATTTATTAGTTATACGAGAAACATCTTGGAAATGCTTCCAAATGGTTGGAAGAGTCCTGAGAAAGACATGGAAAGCATTTTAGATACTTTTTGAGATTCTGCCGTCTGTAACTGGAACTATTGGCATGGGAAATGTCTTTTCCCATATATCTATCTCATTCTGCACAATTGCAAAGATTTAATTGTTGTTCAAATCTTTCAAGGTTTCCTTATTTTTGTTGTGGTTTTTTTTTTCCTCTGCTTAGAGTTTTCTCATGAGCCTTTTTATTTTATGTCAATTTGGTAGAATATAGGTTGTACACATTAAGAAATCTTAATTTGGTCTCAAAATGGATATCATGACAAAAAATGAATCTTTGGGAGTATGATAATAAATTTATGAACATACATTGTAGGGAGATATACGAGCACTGGAAGATCTCACTTATGAAAAGCGGAAGGAGTTCATCATGAATCACAAACTCCCTGAGGAAATTCCTCTCGTCTCCTTCCACTCAGAAGCAAGTGTGACTCCAGGTGTCCTTGCCACGATGACTCACATAGCTCATGCAGAACTTCCCTGGCTTCCCCTTCCAAAATTTGGTAGCGAGGAGTCAGATAATTTAGTTCAAGCAGGACGGCAGGTGCCTGTTGTAATTCCTGTTTCTGCTGCGATGGCTGTGTGTGCACTCCATCTTCAGATGAGATATGGAGAGAAGAGTGATGGATTGGTGACTTGCCGTGATGCTGAAGTTCCAGGTTCTGTCGTAGTTAGACCTAACCAGAAGCTCGACCATGCTTGGATGGTTTACTCGTCATGGAAGAAGAATCCCAGTGAACCTGATGCTTGTGAAATGTGTGAGGCACTATTGACTATGCTGGTGGAGCTTGGGAAGATAAAGCAAGAAAGAAACGAGTCTGGAAGTTGTTCCAAATCTGCAACATAGATTTTCTTTTTTCTTTTCTGGGAATGAAAGCTTATACCCATTTCTTCTCTGATTATCTGTATTGGAAACCTCTAAAAGTAATTGAATTTCAGAAATATGCTACACGGTGGCATAGTACTCATTCATTCAAGTGCTTAAATCTTAATTTTGAGCTGTGAATTAAACAAATTATGTCACTTTTGTACAAAGACGTTTAAAACTCTTCAGCATTAATGATATGGTTCAGGTGAGCTGACTGGGACAAAAACCTATATATTTATCTCACCTGTTCACTGCCATTACAATTACTTTCACTGCACAGGTTTTATGTTGTGGTGAACTTTACATTTGGATGTAAGTTAAAAGAAAAAAAAAATGCTAATGATGGTACATCTTTGAGCTCATAAATATCAGTACTGGAAAGATATGTCATAAGATTATTATTGGGCATGATAAAATAGCCATAACGAACGAGGGCCCCTCAAAAGAGCCGTGTGTTTTTTGCATTAATTTGGGTGGCCAAATTTTGTTACATTGAAGAGACATGTAGGGTAAACACTATCATATTAATTTATAAATCCCAATTAAAATTCTCCCAATCCAGTCCGTTAAATAATAAAATTTGGTCGACCCTATATGTCCTCAGCCCATTTAACTATTTTTTCCTAAAATTTCTATCATAAATTATGAAAGTAGCCAACTACTAGGAGATTTATCTATATCAAAATTCAAAATGACCACTTTAAATACTTCGAAGCTTAGACAGTGCATTTTGCAGTTATAGCCAACTACTAAGTTGTGTTCTTGCCAATTGAAAATGTGCTTGGGTCACGTTGTTTAGAGCATGAGCTGTAAATTTCTCATTATTTCAAGTAATGGCATTAAATTAAAGATTTGATTTCCCCCACAACTCACATTACCTTGGCCCAATTCGTACCCATGATTCACATCACATAAATGAATAAATAAAAGGGTCATTCTGACCATTTACAAATTGAAAGAGTAGCATGAAATTCACGAGGTTCAAAATGCACATAATTCCAATTCCAAAACATGTTTATTATGTTACTAAATACGATACCTAGTACTTTGGATTGGATTTTTCATTTGTTGGAAGTTTAGAAATCGTATTATTCGGAAAATGGAAGAGTTTGGGAACCCATTTTATTCAGAATTAAACGTATTTGAATTGTCATTCTCCTTAAATTACTGTATGAGAAATGAATAAAACGAAAAACTTGTATCTTGTTTTACATATTGTATTAAGGGTTGTTTGATATAACTTTTTTTAAATAAATTTTATATTGGTGGAGAATTTATAATTATAAGTTTTTATTTGATTGTTTGGTTGTCAATTATATCTCTTAGTAAAAATTGTTTAATTATTTCAATAAACAAGTTTTTTAAGATTATATTATTATTTATTTAAATGTTAAATAAATAATAAAATAACTTTAAAAAATATAAATAAAATAACTTTCAATTTTAATTTTTACTTATACACAAACAAAAACTATGTTAATTTGAATTTTGTTATAATTGATGTCATATGAAACATACATAAATACATACATATATATATATGAATTTGTAAGAAAAACTTAATAAACCTAAATTAGAATAAAATAAAAGATTCAAAAATAATAGTCATACTACTTTAGAATATCAAATACCTTAAGTTATACAATTCATCATCATAATAATAGTAATTCACAATAGATAAATAAAACATTAATATATTTAAGTTACTATAAAATTATTATATATATATATATTAATTAAAAAATTTTAATGAATGAATTTGGAGAGATAGAAAAGATATCACGTGTGCGCTCTTAAAGAAAAAATGATAAATTTTATATACACACACAAGCTTTTAAAGAAAAATTGATAAATTTTGTATAGATAATGTCAGTAATGGTGTAAATGAATCAATTAGGTAGGGATATTTTTAGGAAGAGATTTATTATAAATTTTCGGACTTTTAGATTTAACCAAAAAAAATTAAAAAATGTAAAAATGTATGAAAAATCTCATTAAGTTTAAGAAAAACGTACTTAATTATCTAAAATAGCTAAATTAAGCATTAACACAAAAAAAGGTCCCTAAATGAGCTAGCTAGGAAACAAACGTTCTAGGAACAAGAATAAGGTCAACGACATTAGTGGATGACACCGATGTAAACATTATGACGATTAAGTCAATAATCGCTTCAAAATGTTTAAAGAAAAAAATTATAGATAATTCGAGAGAGTTTCAATTATTAGAAATAAAAAAAATTATTTACCTTTAACCATCTTACTATTTATAGGTAAGAAATGAGAGAATTTTGTTCAACAAATTGAGTTTATATGAAACACCCTAACTAGAGTTTCCATCTAAATTTTGACTGAGTATTCTCTAAATTTTCATCCTTATCACCCTGCATATAATTTTTCAATATACAACCCATGATTCCATGATATATATAACCCTATACATCAATATATAAGATCTAGGCATATTCCTCATGATTCATAAATATGAATTATACATATATATCTACTTATACATATTCAAAAGCTACAATAAGATAACATTATATCACAAAATGGATCGTAGGTCTTTAGACTGTGCAGAATAAATGTTCACCACGTCACATATCTTCAACCTTTGAAGTTGAGGAAGATGGTAACTTCTAGCTCTATCAAATACCTGGAAAGGAAATTTTTTTTTTTAAAGAATGAGATTATATATCTCGGTAAGTAAACATGTAAAAATATTTGATTAGAATCATGATATGATGTAGTAAACAATTTTTAATATTCAAAAGCATTGAGGATAAAACCAATATCATTCATCTAAACAACTGTAGTATCTCCAATAACGATATATATACCATGTAAATGAATAATTTAATCATAACCACAATCATTATTCGTATAATCAGATGGTAAAATTTCATAACAATAAATCCATGTATCATTTCATAGGCTCCCCTTACTATCGTGTGTAATTTTTATCCATAAACTAACAGTAGAAATTCATAGAAATATGGCATACTAGTAGCCAGCCCCAAAGGCCAATAACACCATAAACAAGCTCCAAAGGCATATGTGTAATATGATGCGCTCCCAAAGAGCTAATATATAGGATAGGAACTTTGAAGGTGGCTCCAGCCATAAAGCCGTAGCATACAGCTCCCAAATCCAAACAACAGAATAAGAGACTCTGGAGATGGCTCCCATCATAAAAGTGTAACATGCAACTCTCATATTTCAATCCAGACATACTTTCACACACTAAGTTCGGTGGAACCAAAATCATATATTGTCATAAATAAAATCTCATCCATAAACATATCCTTGTAAACCATATTTACAAATCATATTGTCTAATCATAAGAATTATCAACAAATTATATACTTGCTCAAAATAAAATTAAGAATATTTCATACTTGAAAATTGTAAATCATATTCTTATCCATAAAATGCTTTTGTCTTATAAATCAATACGTATATGTAAAGAATTAATTCAAGGTTCATAAACATAATTAATTAAAATATGTCATAAAAATTGTCTAATCACAAAAATCGTTGAATTTTTATATTTCGCGTTCCACATTATTTAGTCCCTCTCGCATACGAGTTATATCTACACAATCCATATATATATATATATATATATTAGTCAATAATTATTTTACATCATAAGATACATGCTTAAATGACTTAGAATGCGTAAACCCCTTCCATATTCTCATTCCCTTTTTCTTTCACAATTCATCATTTTCTTCTTTCTTTTTCCTTCTATTACTCAATTCTTTTCTATTGCTTTTCATATATACTCAAACATCATCAAATATCAGTAAATAACCACACATTCATACACCATGATAATCCATAATAATCAATCATTCATTCACAACAATTTCTTGAATTATTAAAGTCTAGCTTGAATTCCATGTTGATATTCTAACTTTGAAAATTCATAACTTTATTTTGGTAACTTATTTTGAGGTAATTCTAATTGGATAAATTCCATAGAAAAATCTAATTTAAGGAAAAAATAACTCATATAAACATCAAGAATAAAATCTTAAAGATTAATTCAGATTTCGAGCCTACGCTGTAACATAGTTCCTGTAAATTATCTTACTTCAAAACTTCGTAACTATTTTTATACTTATCCGATTGAGATGATTCAACCACCAAAATTTTCATTTAGATGTATATTTTCTAGAAAAAAATATAAAAAAAATACAAAAACATCAATCTCAAACCTAGAAATACCAAAACTAACCCCTATTCAACAAGTTTAATTCCCCTGTTTTTGCATCTCTTTTTCTTCCCTTGTTCATGCTTCAAATCCCATTTTAATATTAACAAATTAAACACAAATCAACACAAAATCATACTAGATAAATGGTATTTTAGATTTCACATGTTTCTCAACCTAATTTCTCAATAAAATCATGAAAATTAGTTAGAGAAATTGAAAAAACTCACATTGATTACTAAATAAGCTTGAAACCTTAAAGAAGATCTTGATTTTTAATGGATGGAAGCTAATTTTGAAGAGAGGAAGAGAGTTACGGGTGAGAAGAAAGAAGAAATGAAGAAATTAAGGTATTTTTAGTTTTTATAAAGATATTTGCTTGGCTATTATCATTTTAGTCCTTCAACTTCTCAAAGTCTACCAATCAAGT
>JAXCLQ010000013.1:9750056-9762934 GCA_035584115.1 Cedrela odorata | reverse complement strand
TATATATATATATATATATAACTTAACTAGCATATAACTTATGCAAATGTGTTAAAGTTTGAGTATTTTTGTTGTATTGTTTACGGATTAAATTAAATATATAAACGACTTGTGTTCCACATTCTTAGATAAGGTAACCGATATGAATTGAACCCACTTGCTTGTTGACTGATTATTACTTTTGGGAAAGAAAATGTCCTGAGTACGAGTAGGTGATGCTATTCATTTCTGTCAACCTTGTCGGGCAGGCAATGTGCTCCCAATCTCTCTCCGTGTAATTATTAAATTTATGAGATCCACACTTTCTTCTTTACAAGTAGCAATTGGACTCACATCCTTTCGTCAATGCGAACGGTTGTTTCACATGGCTGTGTCTCAAAAGCAGGTCAAGCAAATTATACTTTCTAGCTGGGAACCACACAGTCAATAGTTTTGTAAACCATTTCATTTCCCCTGCTACAAATTCAAGTAAAAACAACGATATAGTCAAAACTTAAAACCATCCATGGACTAGCCTTGGGCCAAGGGGCCAACCTAGCTAGTTTACTATGACTATGAGTTGAGCTGCTGGCTGTGGTTGGTCCGTGGCCGATGGTTAATGTTTAAAATACACTTGGCAAATTTGCATGCATGCTTTGTGATAAGCTTAGCAGCCACGGCAAAGACTATTTTCGACATTAGAAAACCTAAATATCTTCAATGATTGAAGTTGAGGATATACTTAAGCAATTTGGTATCCATCAGAGGGACCTTCTAGTAATCTCCATGACAACTTCCACGAAAAGAAGAAACCAAAATATCATTTTAAAAAAAATTTCCACCACTCTCCCGTTGCATATCATATCTTGTTCCTTAAGTGCTGCTTTACATGGGATTTTAGTTTACAAGCTCTTCTCTCTTATGTTTTTATATCAATCATTAGTGGAGATGCTAATAATTAATTTTAATTTATAAACTATAATTTTCCGGCCCTTTAAATACCTCTCTCCCCATTGTTTCCATACAACTCTTCTTTCCTGAAATCTCTCTCTTTCTATCACTCACTCTCTTCAGAGCAAACATGCAAATAGAAACAAGACCACCTGTGGTAGCCAAGAAGCTATGGAACATAGTACGCATAGTGTTCTTCATGATAAAGTCAGGCATATCAAAGAGCAAAATCATGGTTGATTTCAATTTGATGCTGAAGCGAGGCAATAAGCTTGCTGGAAAGGCTATAGAAAATCTCATTTTCCACCACCACTCTTCCTTCAGTTGCCACTCAAATGATGCTCATCTCTCCTTCGTATCACCCAAAGAATATGAATTTAGCTGCAGTAATAGCCCCGCTTTTAATTACCCCTTTTACGCCTACAAGCGCAAACACCACCACCACAAACACCATTTGGCTAAGTCGTATCGTTACGATGATGTGACTAGAGTTCAGGCTGTACACAAGGTTCTTGAGATGTTAAATACTGAAACAGTTGAGGCTTCTCCGTTGAATACATTGCCTGGGTTTGGACGGAGTCCTATGGTGAGGCAGTTGAGAATAACAGACTCTCCGTTTCCTTTGAAAGATGAAGGAGATAGTCAGGTTGACAAGGAAGCAGAAGAGTTCATCAAAAAGTTCTATAAAGATCTTAAGTTGCAGAAAACAATGGCTGCCCTCGAATCACCTTACCACGGCTCAAGGGGTCGATGACTCATTGATTATATGAGCTAGTTAATTACTGCGATATTTGTCAATTATCATCGAAAGGTTGCATTATTATGTGATCCTTTGGGGAACTCGATCTCTATGTTACACCTTCAAATTCGATGGAGTTTTGATCTATACATCCTTTGTCAGATATCCAATGAAGGCGCATGAATCATAGCCATATTTCAGTCTGTCCTAACAAAATCATGCTGCAATTCTTTAACATGACAGAGATTTCATCCAACGCGTGTGAAGGTACCGTTCTTCATTTGATTTACCACACTGTTTTGGCTTTCGCTGTTGATGTCTAATAAAAATATATATAAATGAAAAAAAAAATTGTGACTGTGGGTTAGTTCAATATGATTCGTTTTAAAGAATATATTTTAGAAATTTATATTTCAAACAAATGAAATTCAGAATCTCATATATCTGGTCTTTATCTTTTATTATATTCACGAAAAGACCCTACATCGCTAATTGCTTACAATTGGTTGTATTCTTTAATTCATAGACCGCCTGCCTTTTGACACTTTGTTTCAGTCTATGAACGTGCCTGATTAAGAATATGAATGATTTGGGTTCAAATTGGTTCAAGTTCTATATTTCAAACTTTGTCAACATATGCATATATCAAATATGTTTTACTACTCCGTTAAGTCATCATTTGATGTACAAATTTTAGTTTTATTCGCTATTATATTTAATTAATCGAATATTGTGTATCTTTTTCACTATACAGTCTGAACTAAAACATTTATTACTGTGAAAATATATAATTATGTTGAGTTGTTTAATAATCTATTTTCTTTTGTAAAATGCTCATTATCAAATGGAATCATAATGATTAACATTCTCAACTTTCTGGGATTTAGTTAAAATAAAAAGTTAAACTAATTAAGGTCAATTTCTTCCATTTATTAGATGGAATCCAGATCCAACTTGACAGCATACTTCATTTATGAAATTAAATCAAAACTTAATAACTAATTAGAGAAAAATAAATAAATACAAGCTCTCTGGTAATATTATGGCATGTCTGTTATGTTCGAAATTAAGAAGAAAAAGAACATTAAATTTTTTATTATTTCTACTTCTATCTTTTATTTGAAGTTGAATTCGGTTGAGACATTCTTAATCGTACATTTCGTAAGAAGCAAGGAGAAGAAGAATAAAACTGGGGTAGAAATTAATTTCCTCAATCAAAGTCAACCTTCTGAACATAATTTTGAAAAGAACAGCTCAGGATTAAGTATTCAATCGCATTCTGTACAGTTGTTCATTTACATAAATATTTCCATAAAGCAAATGAAGTCAAAAATTAATTCAACTAGTTATCACCACCTTGTTGAAAATACATTTGTCTATACATAATACATGAGACTGGAAACGTTTACTATGATATCGTATAAATAGCAGTAGAAAGAGTGAATACATGCATGCATACATCCAATAAAAGAGAAATGCATTTATGTCAAGGTATTCTAATATCCCATTCCTTTCTCTATACGTACTCTCTCTTTTGTATTTATGGGCATTTGAATGTGTAATAATATATTGTATTATTTAAGGGGTTTGTTGACAAAGGTCAGATATATGATACGTCTTTTTTCTTGTGAAAATATAATCATGTTCTTGAGTTTTTTATTATGCAATTGCTACGTATATTGTTAATAAATAACATAATTACTTATATTCTTGAAATGACGAATATGACTGATTTATTTGTTTTAACATTGAGAACTTTGTTAGTTCCTAGCTTATTATTGGACGTAGGTTTACCATAAATATGTCTAATAAGTTGGAAACATGAATGTTGTATGGTAATTCTCCTTAGATGATCTTGAAGTGGGCAAACATTACATTTAGGGTTAGGGTTAGGGTTTTTGGTAATTTGTGTAACACTATAGATTAGCCAATTACATTATATATATACTGTCTGCTTCAGATCTTGAAGAGGAAGAACAATATGGAGGAAAAAGAAAAGTAAGCATAGAAAATGACGACCATAATAAAGAGTGGGTGGGAGATTAAGATGGCATGCGCCCTATTAATGTTATTGAAGAAGAGTCTCTCTCAAGCACTAAACCGAGTGACTCTTTCTCCCTCTCAAATGAAATACATACTTAAATTATTTTCTTCATGCTTATCTAGCACATATTTATTCATATTTAACACTAGAACATACCTAATTCAATGCTTGATATTTTGTGGTTGTTGCCCTTTTGATTTTGATTTTCCCTTTCATTATATAACGCAGTCGACTCCAAAGCACGTGCGGGGTCGATTGATTTCAATTGATTTTGACACTTAATTAATCTCTCCATCTTTCAATGAACAAATACTACCCATTCATTAAAATTATCAACTATGTACCCTTTAAGAAAAGTTTAATTAGTGGCAATTCATATGACTCTGCATATATCCACATCAAGATTCAATTTATTGACACGATTTCGTATCAATTATTTTGTGCTTTGCTTTTTATATATATACGAAGTTAAAAAGTGCATGAATCCTCAATTTTATGTTAATTTGTGGGCTTAATGTATATCTTGCTTTAAAATTTATTGATCATGGAATAAATTATAAACAATGAAAAGAAAAAAACTTGAAGGATGATGAAAAATAAAGGTTATGGTTCTTAATTACTTTAGCTCAAATATTGACTCATGGTGTTAATTTTGGATAATTAGCTTTAAACTTTAAAGGAGACTATACATATTTATCCACATAAGAAAATCTTTAGGTGTGTGGTTGCTAGTCATTTGCGTATTATGTGCCTAAAAAATGTGGGTGAGCCAAAAGTTGTAATCCTCGGGAGATTACCGATAGGAAAATGTAGTTGCATTAATTTGTTAGGTAAAGGATAAGGAGGGGCCGTGTCTGAAGCTTAAATGCAAACCTAAATTTAGCCTCAATTATTGTCGTATATACACATCCAGCATCTTCATCTTCCTCTCCTCTTCTTTGTTGAGGCAGACATGTACTCTATGAACGAAAACATAACAATCTTGTTAGGTTTAAAACGGTCCTTCCGATTCCAAATTCAAATTGGAATTGAGCTCTACGTGTCTCATCTATCCTATTTGTTTACACATTCGTTTTGGTATTCTATTTGGAATGCATCTCATTTGAAATTAAAGTTTTATTAAAAAAACACCAACTTTAGATTTCGGTTAAAATTATAATATTTCTCTCGTACTTTAAATGTAAGGTTCAAAAAAAGTATTTGATAATACCAATTTTTAGTGAAATTCACTTATTTTTATATTAATATATAATCTCTAATACTTCATTTCCATGCAATTTATCACACTTCAATATCAAACAAAATCTTAAACAAATTTGATGTTGGATGTTTCTTGCCTTTCACTTTGGTTCGGGCCGCTAATTTTTTAGTTAAAAAGCGATAAAAAAAGAAGAAGAATAAAGTATCTAAAACAAATTAGTCTTAGCATTATAATTGTAAGGAGGGGGGGAAATTAAAACACATTTTGAAGAAATATCTTAGTTGATTAGCTAGGTTGGTTTTTTTGTTTTTTGGTATGTAAAAGTAAAAAAATAAAAATTCACACTAATTTTAAAAGAGAACTAATTTAATTAGTGATTTGATTTGTGCTTGAAGTGTGTCATAATAAACTAAAAAAATAAAATAAAATAAAAACACAAGATAGCCCTAAAAATTAAAAATAAATAAATAAACTATAAGAAGCTTCTTGCAGTGACACACAATCATATCCCCTAAAAACATATAAATATATATATATATATATATATGTTGAACAGAACAAACATACTCCTGAGACATCAGCCAATACATAAACTAAGTCCTTTTGTCTGTCTCCTTTAATCCTTCTGAAGAAGTGCGGTATTGAGAATATAGAAGGAGCATCACTCTTTCTTGCAGATGTCTAAGCTGGACTTATATTCAACGAGTCGGTAATGCCAAAACAGCGTGATTATTCTCTGATTACCCCCGGAAGAATTTACTTTAGCATGGAAGGGAGGATGGTTGGGTAGGTGTGTTTAGGAATTGAATGAGATATATTTAGAATTACTCTTAACAGCGTCCTTTTAGATGGGTCCATGGTCACCCAGCTGTACTAAACATTTTGGATGGGCTGAAACCGGGTGTTGACCCGAAAACCAACTTTGGTCTTGGCTTGTGATCCTAATACCAGATTTTGAAATTGAATCGAATTAATACATTATTAATGTATAAAAAATAAAAATAAAAAAAGGGGGGACATATGCATTGCAATTTGCATGAGTCAAATACGCTCACAGTCACAGATCAGAAATGGAACAACGGACTTATGGGAGAGATTCGATGATCAAATATCGCCACTTGGACGGCTTAGATTAACGAAACATTTTTCTACTGTATTCACGGCAGCATTAGAAGTTCACTCAATTTCATCAATCAAATTGAAATACACACCTCCCCTCCCCTAACTAACTTATGTCTTCATTGACACATTTTACGTACCAAATTCCTCATTGAAAACAATAGAATTGCTTTTGATCTAAAAGCCGTAAATCAAAATCATTCAATCCTTATTTCATCTACTATCATTTTACCGACATCTTCCGACAATCTCGCCCGACGGTGCATGGATGCTCCGTTGATCCTCATCTTCTAGGACACGAATTCTTCCAGATTATTAATCAATGTCTCCGTGGTTCAAAGCCGCTGAAGGTTTGTAATTTAATTCAATTTTCATTTTGTTTTAATATTTTTAATACTGTTTTCAGGTATCTAGAAGTCTGATCTATTTATGATAACTTGGTTATCTGTTGTCTGAATTATGATATAGTGTGATTTAAGATTTGATCATAAGTTTAATGTGTTACGTTGGTACCGAATACTAGGTTTATTTAGATTACATAGTTTGAATGTGCTATGTCAAAAAACGGAAGGAATTTTCTGCAGTTGCTGATCCTGTGAGTAATAGGATTCTGTGATAATGAGTGGGTCGGTTTTGTTGTGAGATAGGAGAAAATTCTGTTGCACTTAATGAACTCTGACTTAATTTATGCAACAATGTTCTTCAATTTGTTAAAAAAAAATGTGCTGATTAAGCTTGTTGGCTACATTTTGCTTTAATTACCAATGCCGAAGCGTGCCCATTAATTGTTTATACTCCGGGGGTATCCCTAATTTTTACTTTTGTATCGTAGAATAGCAAAGTTCTGTTTTTTACTTACAAATTCTCTTTATAAATATCTCACTTCAAATACAATTCAGTTTCTTGATTCAATCTTCTTGGTTGTTTATTTATTTATTTATTTTTCTCTATACTGAACCCTATATCGAAATTCAATTATTTTTGTCTTGTTAACCTTTAGTTCAATGTTTTAAAATTTTGTTACTTTCTTGGATCAGATTTGTTTGAAGTTGTAGATCGAAGGGCAAAGCTGGTTGTTAGTGAATTGGCGGATGAGCAATCTGATTTGCAGAGACCATGTATAGATATTATATTTCTAGGACTTCTTTTAATATTTAGAAGGTAAAGTATGATTTGGCGTCTATATAGAACTTCGATTCTATTCATGGCTGCATCAATTTAGTGTGAGTTTACTTGGAATACTAAACTGGATCAGGGCAGATTTTCTGTTGTCGCAAGTCTGCCTGAGAGCAGTTGTAATGTAGATCTCAGTCAGGCTGTTTTCATAGGTGACAAACTGACACTTGACTTCAAAAACTTGAGAATTAGTAATGATGGAGATAAGTGTTGTTTGGATGTGCTTTGCATTTTAAGGTCGCTTCGTACTTTTGTATAAATATCCATACATTGAATGAGACTCGTTTTAGTAAAGTTATATATGGCCAACTCACATCGTTTTGATAAAAGTTTGTCTTAATTCCCTAAAACCGTTTAAATTGGTAAAAAGTTAATCTTTGAGATAAAATTGATGCTGTCTTTCAAAGTTAAAATAATAATAATTGATATTTCCTTCTGGTGGAGGCGAGAAATATAATATTTATATTTTGGCAGGAATGGGTATTGGGATCCTAAGAATTTTGTTAAATGGCTAAGTGAACAGTTGGGATTCTGCATTCGACTTTGAAACCTGAGAAAAACATTGAGCATTTACTTTCTTTCTTATTAAGGTATTATATCATCATTGTAGAAAGGTTATTATTGCTGTATCGTACGACTATGAGTTGACTTGAATTTCTTGACTGAATATAAATGTTACTTTAATGTCATCTCTTTTTTCCTTTTAATTGTTAAGCTTCCAATGGGCAAGAATCTCAAGCCAAGAAGACAAGGTCAAGGACAAAGGTAGCCCTCATATTTCTAGCCCCACTGTGGTCTTAAATATATTCATGTAGCCTGGAATTGTGTGCGTTAACTTACACTTAGGCTGTTTCAGGCTCAAAAGAGACTCTCCACGGACGAATCTCTTAAACTAAATGATACTGCAGGGGAGCAAGCTAACACACAAGCATCACAATTGGATGTGACAACTGATAAAGATAGGACTGCTCTTTCAGTTGAAAGGGAGACAACTCCTGCTGGTAAGACTCAGAGAAATGTCGAGCAGCTAGAGAATAATGAGAAATATACCCTGAGCATTTCTTTGACAGAGCCACTAGCAAAGGATGTTGATAAACATGATACTCATCGTGTAGAACTGCCCAGCACTGTTACCGATACGGACACTGCTATCTCAACTTCAAAGGGTGAGCTTCTCAACAAGAATGCTTCAGATGTTCATGTAGAGCATTCACCTTCGCCAGTGCCTCCTAAAGAAATAGAGATTGTCCATGAATTTCATTCAGATGATGCTGGCCAAATTATAAGATCAGCAGATGATGATGTTCCATTGAATATTGATAATGAAAGATCTAAATCTCAAGTTGTTGATCCTCTTGTTAACAGTGAAAGTCCATTGAGGGAAGCTGATGTTAAGGTTGAAATTCCTGTCAATCAAAAGAAGCAACAGGAGCACAAAACTGATGATCCACCTACAAAAGTACAAGATCAACTTGACGAGGCTCAAAGGTTGCTCAAAACGGAAATTCTCACTGGTCAGTCAAAAGAAGCAAGGTTGGCTCGGGTAAGCTCTCAGAATTCATTGACATTGTTTTAAGGAACAGAATAATATTGGGAATGTGCTGTATAGTAGGAAGGAATAACCATCTACCTGGACTGTTTTTAAGGACAGAAGGATTACTGTCTGACCTGTGGGGAGTTGGTGATTGTAGAGCAGCTGGCATAAGTATGTAATGACCTAAATGGACTGCTTTTAGTTTTTAGAATTGAAGGATACTGAGATGCAATACAGACTGGGACGGAATCACATTTCAATTTGTCTCTTTTAGTGGGCAGTGAGATATTTGATTCATACATTTTTAGATTTTTTTTAATGCATTAAGTAGAAATTGATGTGGATTTTTCCTGTCTCCAACCCAGTTTGCTGAAACTTGTAAAACAATTCAACTTGTTTGTTCCTTTTTCCTTTCTGTAAGGTTGACTATTCATTTGTTTTCTTTTTCCCCTATGTTAAAAGAATTCTTCCTATTCTTAAGTGCACGAGATAACCAATTTGGAACGACGTTGTTCCAATCAGATTGTATGAAGGAATCTTATTCACAACACTTTTATTAAAAGTGCCTATCCAGCCATCCCAGTTTCCATTGGTCAGCCAATATTTTTGGAGTTTGTTAATCTTTATTTTATCGTTGCCCAGGTTTGTGCTGGACTTTCATCTCGTCTGCAAGAATACAAATCTAAAAATGCACAACTGGAGGAACTTCTTATTGCAGGAGTGAGATGTCATGCATGCTTTCTTCTTATTGATTGGGTGAACATTCAAGTTACACTTATTTGCACATTTTACTAATTTTGTTGTAGAACTGCTGTTTTAATCATGAAAATGCCACCTTCTCAGAGAGAGCTGAGTAGATCATATGAAGTTCACATAAAGCAGCTACAGCAAGAATTATCCATATCTAAAAGTGAGGTAACAAAAGTGGAGTCAAACATGGCTGAGGCTTTGGCAGCAAAAAACTCTGAAATTGGGGCACTCGTCAGTTCTATAGATGCACTTAAGAAACAAGCTGCTTCATCTGAAGGAAATCTGGCTTCGCTGCAGGTTGGTCACATTCCCCATTTTAGTCATCGATGCATGATCCTAGTTGTCCTTTTCTTTTGAAAGCTAAATTTGACATAAAGTGGCAGTATCCATTGAATCACCAATGTTCTGCATCTTATGCATCACTTTCAAATGGTTCATCTGTGATACTATGAATCTGAAATATTAGAATGTATATTAACTATGTAGTGCACTTCCAACACAAGCTATTTTTTTTTTTTTCTCTTTTTAAGGTTTATATGAATTACTTACAAGTTACCCATATATTAAATTACATTTATTTATTTTTACTTGAATATTTTATTTACTAATAATTTCTAGCTTTTACATTTTATAAACTTGATTACTTTTTCATCTGATGAACATGGAATCTATTATGAGAAATAGGGAGTTAACAGAGACAAGGATGATGCAGGTAATAGTTGTTTTTCCTTTGCTTGTAGCATCAATTATACTGATATTGACATTTCCTTTTAACATGTGAATTCTGATATGAAATTTATACAAGTAAGGATATACTTCTTTACTAGGCTTTACGGGAGGAGCTGGCTTCTGCAGAAAGGAGAGTAGAAGAAGAGCGTGCAGCACATAATGCTACCAAAATGGTATATACCCTGGACAATTAGTTCAAGTATGTTTTTCTAGTTGTTTCTCCACTCTGTAATAATCTCTGTATACTAACCAGGCTGCTATGGAAAGGTAAGTGAAATTGGAACATAGAGCTGTTGAGTCGTCAACGGCCCTTGCCAGAATCCAGGTAATGCGAGGACTTATCATGTTTCAACTCATCCCTTTTATGATAGTTACGCGGTACTCTTGCAAAAACATGCTTATTTTGCTTAAAATGTGAATAATTTAGTAGTGAATATACGTATGAGCTCTTATCTGTTTGTTGAATAGTTTACCCTCTATGAATTTTAGACCCTTAAGCTTTTTATCACATTATATGTGATGTGGGTGGAAATTTAAGGCACACTATTCTGTTTTTTGATAAACTTTATTGACCATTTCAGATTCAAATTTACGTGTTTCCTTAATTATTTGGAGAAACTTTTATTTGCAGTAGATGCACATTTTTCCTGACCATTGGATTCTTATATCTCTAATATTCTGTCTTGAGGTAGCTCAGTTGTCGGCATGCATGATGCTGTAAGGATTCTGTGGATTGTAGAATTGTTATGCTCTTAAGTTATTGATTAATGTTCAATTTATTTAAATACGAGTACCAATGAATTTCATTATCTGAAAATCATAACAGTCCGATGATAAGCTTAAATGACTAGTCATGATAAGTTTCTTAATTATTAGTTATTTAAAATTGATTGCATATCCTACCACTAGCACAAAGCCTGTCAATCATTTCCATATTGATAAGTTTACAATCTTCTGTCTCAAGATCACGTTACAAATTAGCTACTGATTCTCACTTTTGCCCTATTTTTGTTAAACTTTCATCAGTCTACTTACATGATTATGGAAATTGTTGAAACGGTAGATTTTCATAATGTCATAATAATATAGAAAATGATGTTACAATTTAGCCTTTTCTTGTAGAATGAAAATTCTTCGTTTATAGTCTGACCTTGTTACATGTAATTTCATTGAATATTGGTAATGCATCCAGAGAATTGCAGATGAGAGGACAGCGAAGACAGGGGAGCTGGAGCAGAAGGTGGTTATGCTCAAGGTATGTAGACTCATAGTTAGTAATCTTTTTGTTTGAAGGTTGTTTTCTATCTAAGGAATAATTCTCCAGTTTGAAGCTTTGTGAATGATTATCACTGTCTGCGATCAGGTTGAATGTGCAACTTTACAACAAGAACTACAAGACATGGAAGCTCGTGTTAGGCATGGACAAAAGAAGTCCCCTGAGGAAGCAAATCAAGTGATTCAGGTAAACATTGTAATGCTTGACATCTGACATTTGTAGCTTGAGCTTAATGTTTTCAGGTATTTGTTCATGATACTCCTTGAAAATTGATGTCTAGTTAACAATAATTCCTTCTGCCTAGTGATTTTCCAAAAGTTTAGTTTCTCAGTTTATGACTAATGTTCTTTTGTACAATTTTATATTACTAGGAATCAGAGTTTTCCATATTTGAACTTCAGTCTTCAACAAGCTATTTCTTATCATAGGTCTATTAGAACCTAACATAAAGTGCCACAGTTCAAAATAAGCTCAGATAAGTCTGTTGTACAGTGTTAGCAACAGATATATTAATTATATTGTGCTGTCATCCTTCATACCATTCATATAATTCCTAAAGTTTTAAATATTTAGATGCAGGCATGGCAGGAAGAAGTGGAACGTGCACGCCAGGGCCAGAGGGATGCTGAAAACAAGCTTTCTTCATTCGAGGCAAGTGCTGGTTGCTCACAATTGAGTACTTAATCAGTCATGATATTATATATTAATATTTATAGAGAATTTGATGGCAGAGAACAAATACAAATTTTTAACTTCACTTGCGTCTCTTTTCTCTTGCTACTTTATTGGTTTGTTTGAGTAATTGCGGGTAGAAGTGCAAAAAATGAGAGTCGAAATGGCTGCCATGAAGAGGGATGCTGAGCATTATTCACGTGAGGTAACCTCTCTGGTTTATTAAGCTCTTTGCTTTTCCTTATGTATTTTTTTCTTGTTAGTTATATGGATTCTTGGATTAGGAGCACCGACAGCCGCAGATTCGTGGTTTCATTCGACAGTGGGTTCCAATTCCTGCAATATTTATTGAATATGTCATCTTACGCTAAGAACCATATAAATAAAGTTAATTCTTTGTGGATTGCAATAAGAAATTTAGGATTGATTCTCTGACCTTGGTTTTTTTTTAACAATTTTATTGGTTAGCCAAAAGAAAAGTTACGGGTTTGCAGAAATCAGAAGTTGCATGATCACAAATAGATAAAAACAAAATTATTTATACTCTGAATACAAGTATTTTATGATTGAATGATAGAAAAAGGGACACTTTTCTGTCTGAAAGTGGCTAATGCAACTAGGTCAAAATTATTCATAATTTTTATATCATAAAAGGCAAATTTTAATATCAAGCGACTTGTATCTTTATATATATATATATATATATAT
>JAXCLQ010000013.1:9723583-9748091 GCA_035584115.1 Cedrela odorata | reverse complement strand
ATTTAATTTACTTATTAACTTTAAAATTTTAGTAAATATTTAATTTAATTATTTTAGTTAGTATTTAGTTTGATTAATAAATTAAAATTTTTGATTAGTATTTAATTTTGTTATTAATTTTTAAATTTTTGTCACTATTTAATTAATTGTAAAATTTTAGCTGTTAATTATTAAATTTTGTTTGTTATTAATTTAATTTTGTTAGTTATTTTAAATTTTGTTAGTTGCTTACTTGTTTATTATTGTTGTTAGTTACTAATTTTAAATAATTTTTTTAATTATTAATTGATTATTATTGTTAGTTATTTTTGTTGTTATTTATTTTACTTTATTTTAATTAAAATTATTCATATTTAAAATTTGTTAGTTATTAAATTTAATTATTTTTGCATTAGGAAGTTATAATTTGATTTAATTTTTGCATTAAAAAGTTAGAATTGGATTTAATTTTTCCATTAAGAAATTAGAATATATAATATACAAATTTAATTAAAATTAATTATTAAACGATTAAACTAAAATGACATACTATTTGTCACAAGAGTCACACGAATTTCCTTATGATATAGATAAATTAATATCCTCATTCGAATAATACCAAAATATTTTAGAAGAACAATCTTATAGTACAACAAACTTAACATAAGTTACCATAGCTAATAATAGTTAGAGTAGACAATCTAGATCTGAAATATAACAAGTTTTTGAAAAAAATATTGAGTTTGGTAAAGTAAGATGTAAACTTTGTGGTAAGATATACGTACACAAAAAAAGAAAATGAGTTAAGGACTCTTAAGAGACACAACGATAAAAAATATTAAGGACATTTAAAAAATTTGTAAATATAAACGCAAATCAAAACAACTAGTAGGATACTAAGTGATAATTTTTACTTTGATCTTATTATGTTGAGAGATGTAGTTTGTCAATGATTGATCGTAAATAATTAATCATTTACACAAAGTAAATCCGCACATTTCGTTCAAATGATGCAACAACATCAACCTGCTTTTAAAAAAATATATAGAACAACAACACTAATACATATACTAAAAAAATTTGATGATATGCGGCAAACTTTAATCACCATTCTCGAATCAAGTAACTTTACTTTTTTATTGACATTTGACAGTTGGATATGTGTCAATGATTTGTATTATATTTGTGCTACTTGCCATTGGATTGACGAAAAATAATAATTAAATTAAAGAATTATAGGATTTAGACCTTTTGAATTTTCATACAATGCAAGAGTTATTGTGAAAGTTATTAAGAGTATTACGCGAGAGTTTATAATTGTAAATAAAATTCTTTACATTTCATTTGATAATATATCGAATAACATAGTTGCAATTTATCTTCTTAAAGATGCATTAAACTTATGCTCGGAGGAAAAAGTTTTTCACAATAAATATACTTGCAACATATTAAACTTATGTGTACAAGATGATTATCAAATGATGAAGCCAATAATTGATGTAATTAGGAGTGTTATGCTTCATTTAAAACCGGCTTCAGCAAGAGCCCAAACATTGAAGGAATTGTATCGTCAACACAGATTGAGGCATAAAAAATTAACTCTAGACATGCCAATGAGGTGGAACTCTACCTATAAAATGTTAAAAAAAATATTTTATCTTATAGAATTTTAATCATGAAATTTTGGAATATAGAAATGAGCAGTTATGAATTAACCGATGATCATTTTCGAGTTATAGAAACTATCTTGAAGTTTTTATCAACAATGAAAGAAGCCATAAAATTTTTATTTAAACAATATTATTTAATAACGCATCACATAATTCTTACATTATGTAACGTTGTATATATTTTTAAATAATACATGGAACATCCAACATTCGTTATAAAAATATCAATCATGATAGAAAAATTTAAAAAGTATTACGATAACTTACCCCTTTTATATTGCATTGAATTATATCTAGACCTTAGGATCAAGGTTTTTGATTGTGAAATCCTTATAAAATAATTTTATAAATTCTTAAATTCAAATAATTTCGAACATTTGAGTCATGAAATCGAAATGCATATCCAACGATGTAAGAAAAATTTGTCATCAAATCTTTAAGTTATTTTTCACTTGTACAAGATTATGTGCTTTGTAGGTATGTTTATATCTATTGGTCGTGAGAGTTCTTCTTCCTCTTCCTTTGCTTCCATTATTTTTAGTAGTGATTGAAATCCGTATAATAAAGTCAACAAGAGACTAAGAAGAACGTTATCGTCATTCAACGAACTCTCATATTACATGAAGGGTTTAATTGTTCAACATAAGGAAAATTTTGACATCCTAAAGTGGTGGAATAAAAATCATAAGCTTTATCATATATTTGCAAGAATGGCATGAGACTTTCTCACATCACCGATGTCTACGGTTTCATCATAAAGTGCATTCAGTTTGAACAGTCAAATATTAGACTCACGTAGAAGTACAATAGTCCTGGAGGTTATGGAGATGCAAATGTGTATTAGAGATTGGATTAATGAAGAAAGGAGACTACGATAATTTCAACAACAATAAGCTCTTACACTAGAGTTTAATTACTAATGAAATGTGAGAGAGGAGGACGAAGAATGACGACAATTAACTGCCAATTTTAAGTAATTAAATTTTAATAATTCTTAATGAGGTAAGATTCAATGTTCTTTTTTTGTAATATTTTTTTTAACTAATTTATTTTATTTTTATTTATTTATTATTGTAAAATATAATTGAATGTAAAAGAATTTATGAAATTTAAGCTGAAATGTCCTCATCATTGTTTTTTTAATTAATTAATAAAAATTAATACCATCATAAGTATTTTTTATTATATAAATTTTGGTAATTTATAAAATATTTTATTGAATTTTAATTAAATTGATTAAAAAAAAAGTTTAAACTTGACAGACCCGTCTCATCAATCAGAATTGAACAGTATGATAAATTGAATCAAAACTAGTTTAGAATTAGAATCAAAATTGTAACTGAACTGAAATTAGTAAGAAATCAAAATCAAACTAGAACTAGTTTAGACGAAGAATCGAAATTGACTTGGCCTAACTCGTCAACAGTTCTATCACTAATTTTGATCCAATTTAATTATCTTTAAATTGTGAAATCGATCCGAATTAATCCATTATAATTTATGATTCGGATTGATTTTATAATTTTCGATTATTCGACCGGACTGAACCGGTCTAGAACTGTTGGTTTCGAACGTTAGACACCAATAATGGATCGGATTCAACTTGTGGATGCGATAGGGTTGCTTGCTTTGAGAAACAAACTTCGGTTATAATTTTTTTTTTCCTACAGTCAGACGAGTACTTGAGAAAATAACACGTAGCGAGAGCATAAATGGGATGGATTAGCCTGCTCCTGGAGGAAAAATCAGGGGTTTCTTTGTCCTAGTCAGAAAGTTTGAGTACTGAAAATCTGAAACTTTCGGTTCCTGAGGAAAAAGTAAGAACTTTGCTTCTCCTCCATCAATTATCACCAACCGATTGATTAAAAGAGGTAATAAAAATAATGCATCTAAAGCAAGTCCTTATTACGACAAAGCTTTTTAATTTCAACAATTTTAAACGTCAATTACTCAATCATGATGGCTTATAAAATCCTTTTAAAAAAAAAAAATTATGTTAAACGTCAATTACTCAATCATGATGGCCTATAAAATTCTTTTTTTTTTTTTTTTAATTTTAATTTTTATGTTAAAAATTATAAATTTTATATGGTACGTTACAACTATCGCTGTGATCTCCGATAATTATTGCATCTTTGTCCTTGCATTTGAGACAAAAGTTGATTTGATTGATGCAAGACAATTCATTCATGTCTTCCCTTTATCTTCTTTCTTTATAAAAAAGATCCACGCTCCACGACACAACAACTTTTTTGCGCATGTATTCCACTTCCACACCCTTGACTTAGTACCGAAGTTTTGTGTTGGTCTTATTATATATTGTATTTGCTTACCCACCCTTTCCCCTCCCATTAATTTAAACTTTCAATTAATTTAATTATTTTTATCACAATTTTTAAATTTTCATTACAGACTTGATTCCATTATATTAAATATATTGTTACAGATTCAATATATTTTTTTTCAATACAAAATTTAATATATTTTATAAAAAAATAAAAGATAATTAATTATTTATTTATAAAAATATTTGTAAGATTTAATTATTAGTTAATTATTCAATCTAATTTAATTTTGTCACGTACTAAACATAACATTAGATATAATTTAACTCCATCCTACCAAGGTATTGTATTCATTTACATTTTCAAAATTAACCGTTAGTGCGTGCGTTTACGTGTGATCGTCATCTCTCTCACTCAATCAGTCATCACTTTAAGCGGGAAACAGTCACCAGACAAATCATTTGTCCTTTCCTTTGAATGAAATTTGAAAAACTCTTTAATCTCACTCAGAAATCGTCTTCCCATTTCATCAAACTCCTTACTTCAAACAAACCACGAAACATGTGTGATTCTACTCATCAAGTTTCTCTCCCGCATTCCGTAGAACAACTGATACTCAAAATCTGCGCGGACAAGAATCAACCGCCGCCTGAAGCCGAAGCCAGGAGCGGGCTCGCTTCGCTCGGCGAAGAAGGAGCTCTCGAGGTTCTCCGTATTATCGCTGACAGTAAAAAAGTTCATACTTTCACCGGGTTCATCATACACTTGGTCAAAAGCTGCAACAACAACAACAGCAGCGATGAGTCCCCACTTAAACAGGTCTGTCCCTCTCCTTCTCAACAAAATCGGAGCCCCGTCACCCCTGTTCGTCTCATGAATTATTTTCAAGGTTTCAACAACAGCGGCGACGAGTCACCACTTAAACGGGTCTGTTCCTCTCCTTCTCCGCAAAATCGGAGCCCCGTCACCCCTGTTCGTCGCATGAATTCTTCTCAAGGTTTCAACAGCGGCGATGATTCACCACTTAAACGGGTCTGTCCCTCTCCTTCTCTGCAAAATCGGAGCCCCGTCACCACCGTTCGTCTCATGAATTCTTCTCAAGGTTTCGTATTTTCTTTCACTTACTTAAAATTTTGTCCAAGTTTCTAAGCAGTTATCGTGCTTTCCGCCGTTTTGAATTATTTTTGTTTGCATTTTGCATTTACAGTCTCAAACACACTATCAAGCAAACTTCGTTTGACGCAACTTCTTATCACGGTGTTCACTGCTCAGCCAGAAGTATTGATCTTTTATTGTTTTTGGTGCAGATGATGGTACGATTCACTCTCCGATTCCAGAGCAGCTGAGAGTCTTCCCATTGAGTTCGAGTTTGCATACAATGAGTGATCGAGCATCGATTCCTCAGTACGTGGCACTTGGAGAACTTGAATTCAGAAAGGCATTTCTCATATTAAGTTACATTGGAGTGTAAGTTTTTGCTCTGCGTTTTATTAGCTGTTGTGGCTAATGACGCCTTGGGTTTTCAAATAGTGAGCTTGTTTTATTTTTTCTCTGCTTTGTGTTATCTACAGAAAGAGATTGGAAGAAGTGATAACAGCTGATGAAATTCGGGAACTGAAAGATTTTCATATGTCTAGATTTGAGTTCGAAGTTTGGAATGCCCTTGGCAAAAAATATATCAAGCCAGAAGACCGACGAATGGTTTAGATCATATATCTTAGTATTGTTTTACTATATTTTCACTTCATATCAATTTCAGAAAATGCGAAAACCTGAACGTCCGCTTTTTCTTCTTATTCTATAACTAGGACGTACTTGCAGATTATTTTACGTGAAACCCGAGTCATATTTTACTTGCTGAAAAAGATATATATTTTTGTTAATTAATTTGTCACCCATTAAATTTTTCTGTGCAAATTAAATCAAAATCTAATTTTATGTCCAGTTATGTTGTGTATAAGATTGGGAAATGAGTTAATTGACTTGTTGAGTCACAAATTTCTGTCCAGCATGTTTGCTCTTTGATATGGATGTTGGCGCGTCTGTTGAATCAAATGCAATATGTATCTGATTACCTTGTACCTTTCTTTTGCAGTCTTTTGACTGGGATTCTAGAAAAACACATATATACCATTGTCATGTTTCCCTTGATGGGAGTTATACATTCAAGGTTTGTATCTCTGCTTGATAGTGTGCATGCATATAAACAGTTATGTAGTCTGATTATATTTGTAGGAATGGAATTGCTTTTGCATCAGCAAAATAGAAAAATTGCTGGTGTAGAGTTTGCATAAGCTACTTGGAAACTGCCTAGGGCGTTATTGCTTAAGATGGAGAGCACGGATGTTAAGCTGAATTTTGATAATGGAATGTGATATCAAAATGATGTTTATGAGTTTTGGTTTTTCTAAATGACTATTTATTCAGACTATATTATTGGGTTTTCAAATAACAGGTTTTAGTTTCAAAGTTTATCCTTTGTTTTATTGTTGCATAATGTGTGGGTAGCCTAGGTTCTTTTTTTTTTCCCCTCCCTCATGGTTATTTTTAATTATTTTACAGAAGATGGACCTGTATCACTTCTCTAAATTCTTAGTGGTGACTAATATTTGTAATCTATTAAACAGATAATAGAAAAATTGCTGGTTTAGAGGTTGCATAAGCTACTTGGAAACTGCCTAGGGCGTTATTGCTTAAGATGGAGAGCACGGATGTTAAGCTGAATTTTGATAATGGAATGTGATATCAAAATGATGTTTATGAGTTTTGGTTTTTCTAAATGACTATTTATTCAGACTATATTATTGGGTTTTCAAATAACAGGTTTTAGTTTCAAAGTTCATCCTTTGTTTTATTGTTGCATAATGTGTGGGTAGCCTAGGTTCTTTTTTTTTTTTCCCCTCCCTCTTGGTTATTTTTAATTATTTTACAGAAGATGGACCTGTATCACTTCTCTAAATTCTTAGTAGTGACTAATATTTGTAATCTATTAAACAGATAATATATTCATTTGATGCTCTGCATTTATGTTTTTCGTGTTGCTAATGATAAATAGAATCTTGTTTACATCTATGTTATTTTTTATTTCCAAAAAATGTATATTAGATATATCATTAATTTCTTTTCGTTTATGTCAGGGCCCTTACCTTAACAAAACAAAAACTCACCTACAAAGGGAATTGGGAGATGACAATGTTTTGATGGTCAAGTTTGCAGAAGAGATGGCAGGCTGGAGAAGTTTCACAATGCGTTTCAATGCTTATTGTGCTCAGTACAAAACAATTGCAAGAGAAGGTATCGTTGTTGGTTTACGTCGTTACCGCTTTTTTGGTGAGTCTCTCACTGCTCTGATGTGATGAATATTGAATTTTGAGTTGTTATTATTCCAATTTACTTCAATTAATCTGTGAGACTTTTCAGTATAGAGTTGTGAGAGTCCTTTAATAATAATTTTGTCTATATCAATATGGCTATTGGCCAGTGTTTAAAGATGGTGGAAAAGAAGAAAAGAAGAAAGACCCAACTACATCACCTGTCAAGTGTTATTTTGTTCGTATGGAGTCAGATGCATCCATTGATAAGGGTCAACACTACATATTATCTGGGAAAACGGTCCAGGAAGCCAGAGCAATGTTTATGCATGTTCACACTGTTTCAAGTGTGGCCAACTATATGTCTCGGTAATACTAAGAATGTCTTTTAAGAGCCATACTAAGTATCGTTTCTTAATACAATAAATTTTACCAATTCTTTTTTGGTAATTCAGGTTATCACTTATTTTGTCCAAGACTATGAAGTTGGAAATTGATTTATCGAAAGTAAATATTGAGAGGATAGACGATATTCCTTGTTGTGTATGATCCAAAATTTGATTCTCCAATCAAATATCTTCCCTTCCTTTAATTAACTAAGTATTGGTCCAAATGCAACTACATTGCTGAACTTTTTTCTTTTTCATTTTCCCAATTGTAGGATAAAGATGGTAATGTTGTCTATAAAGATGGAAAAATGCTTATACATACTGATGGAACTGGTTTTATATCAGAGGATTTAGCTTTAAAATGTCCAACACATGTCTGCAAAGGAAAATCCACCAATGATGACAACATTGAGGTTTGTGGTTGGATCTTGATTTGCTGTAAATTATTTATCTGATTACTTATTATTGGGAGTTGAAATGTACGCTAAATTTCAACCAATATTTGCTTAACTTATACTTTCTTCTTATCTTTGGCATTATAAACCATTTATTCTGCTATAGTAAAAATCCATACAGTTTTATGGATTAACTTGTAAGTTGAGGGCCTGATATTGTCTTCTTTGTGTTCTACATTGGCATCTGGAAAATGAAATTTATAAACAAAGATGTGCTTTCTTGTTTTTTAGATGATTTAGAAGAGAAAAAAAGTAGCTCTTAACACAGTACATTGTTTGTTGATGGATCTTAGACAATATATGCCCCAAAACTTTCCAAATGATGACCTGTTAAATACCACGCTCTTGCAATATGTTTCGAGGGGTACACACACTCATGTGCGTGTGCAGTAACATATTTCACACACACCTTATTCATCTCAAACTAGACAAAGCCTCACCAAAAGAAGCTAAATGGTGACCTGTTCTAGAATGTTAGAGTTGCATCAATTTCTCAGCATCTGATATTGTTGGAAAAGAGAGTCCAATAGTACAGATCTAAGCAGAAAGTCCAATAGGGAATCTTCATTGGAGAGATTATAGGAACATACATTTGAAGTTCTTGCATTTCAAAGTTTAGTGTTTTTAGAGAAATTTAACTTTTTAAGAATTGATGGCACTGCTGGTGTAGGAGATGATGGAAAACATGGTGTTAGTTTTGGAAGCGGTGGAGAAATGACAATGTTGTTTGTCTCTTTGTTAATTTAGGACATTGTTGCTGGAATGTTATGGTTGTGGTGTTGACTGCAGAGGCAGGGTGTTACTGTTTTTAGGTGTGTTCACATGGTAATGGGGATTGTTATGGGTGCTAATTGGTTCAACTGGTAAAATCTCTTGGAATAGTACAAGAGACCTAGGGTTCAAATCCTGCTCACACCGGGTTGGGTTTATTTTCTTGTAATATTTAAACATGATTATTATTTTATTTTTATTTTTTTTAAATGGCAATGGTGACTGTTGATGGTAGAGCATCATAGCAGCCGCTTTCTTATTCCAGAATTTTTAAATTATGGCTATTTTAGTTAAATTGATTATGTGTATAGACAGCATAAATTTTTCTTTTTCCTCTCAGACGATGGATTTTCAGGTTTCAAATTTTGAATTGCCTACCAAACTGTAACCTTGAAAATTTATAAAGTATTCTGTTTTGATACTATTTTGATAATGTGCACATGGAATGGCCACTTATTGAATTGGCGGTCATTCTTGTATCATTCATATTTTGGTTGCCAGCTTGTAAATTGCAAGCACAAAGTGTTTTTCCCTTGTGTCAAGGAGAACTTTCATAGGGTTCACTCTTTCTTTGCTTCGCAACAAGTAAGCTGTAATTTGTGTCTTTTTAACTTATAATATGTTCCAGCCACCCAAAAGAAAACAAGAAAAGGGATAGATGACTTCAAACAATTATTATCTGCCAACTAAATTTAGCTTCTGGGTTGCACGTTTTGTATTTCTCTATATCTTTTAATCTTACGTGTCCTTGATTTATCTCTTTATTCATAGTATTTTTCGTTGTCATTAGAGATCTATTAATCGAAAAGAATTTGAAGCAAATTTCTCTGGTGTGGCCCAACCAGAATCTCATTGTGGAGAACCAGTGCGTATCTTTCAGGATGTGTGCTCTTTTTTTTTTGAATTATTATTTATTATTATGCCTTTTTTTAGAACTAAGAATCAGCTATATTTCTTTCTTCTTTCTAGCCTTTGCTAATGCAGGTGCGTCTCTTTTACAATGGTTGCGCTGTCAAAGGAACTCTGCTTGTCAACAAGAAGGTATAAATCTTCCATTTTCCTTTTCAAAAGCTGAATAAAGTGTTTAAATCAGTTTCCCTTATTGTTGATTGTTTAAGGGGTTGAATCTATTCTCAGTTTAATTTTCTAAGACATGTTTGCTTGAGGGAATGGATGAGGATGGAGTAGGTCTTGGGCCATAGATTGTGGAGCTATTGTTGGCCCTGTAATAGTTGAGTCCAAAGCTCAAGTACTTGGAGAGTTTATATAAACTTCTTCTGATCAAAATGTTGCTTTCTTTTTTACTTATCTTTCTTGAACTGAACTTAAAGATAAATTTTTGAAGTTAGTTTTGAAGCTTCCAGTGTTTGTGTTTGGAAAACAGAAATTTGATAATCAATTGAAGTAGATTTGCTTTTGGGTCCTTACCCATAAGCTTAAACTTCTAAATTTTGTTGTTATTTGAACATATTATTTGTGAATTTGTTAGCTTCCTCCTCGGACCATTCACATTAGACGCTCGATGATTAAAGTTGAAATGGATCCAAATCTGTCATATAATCAGACATGCAACTCGTTGGAGATAGTCAAAACGAGGTATTCTTCATTCTGCATTTCTTTTATATTATTTTCTTCTTGTGTGTCATCTATAGTTATTGAGGAATCAATTGGCCATCAATTAGAACACTTGCTATACATACATACATATATATATATATGTACTTATATATATATATATATATACACACATATATATATAGAAAAGAGAGATATTTTTTGTTAAGCTTAAAATTTGAAACCAACTCATGTGTTCTGGGTATAAAAAACATATTAGATGACATTTCAGAATAAATAGAATAGTTCAAATTTTCTTTCTGTATTTCGTATAAGTTGTTAAAATAAGTCATGTAGAATGTGGGAAGCTTTTTTTGCAAAATACCGTAATTTTTAGAAGCAAGCATGAGACAGATCCCATTGAATGTGAAAGTGGAGAGTAGGAAATTTGGCTAGAAACAAAGTTGTAATTAAGAAGTTGATCTAAATCTCTTTTCCAGAAGAATGGTTTTTGCTGGGCATACGTACTTCGTTCCCTTGCTATTGCAGCTTAATATATGAAAATCTTCTTTCAATCCTCAAATTTCTTTCCACAACCAGAAAAAAGTATTGTTTGTAAATAGTTCTTTATGGATTACAAGTTGCTAGAGTGATGGCATAATATAGCAGGTCTTACCAAACATATGATTTTTGTCAAGCCTTTTTTGACGAGAGAATATTGCACAGAAAAATATTCTGCCACACTACAAAATTCTTTTGACAATAGCAAATAATATTCTAACAAGCATATATCAGCAAACTTATGACACATTTATCCGTTAGATACCCAGTACTCTGAGATTGGTCTTAAAGGAAAATACAGAAAGCATTTTCCCAAGTATGTTTGAAGGAAAAGTAATCTTGTTGGTTTGGGAGACAATTGACCCATTATCTGGACTTCATCTAAATGCAGGTCAATTGTAAAACTTGGCCTGCGTTGGTGTAGCCAAACTGAGTTTTGAGCCTCAGTACTGTACAGATGCATATTGCCTGTTAAGATTGTTCTATGTTCTGGTTATAAATATTATAATAACATTTGCAAATGGCTAATATTTGAATTATATGGTGATCGCTTTTATTTGACTTTTTAATTTTACTTTTTGGGTGGATGGAGGTGGATCTTGATTGATTATTTTGATTTTTTAATTATGACAATTTTGGTTTTAATTAAGTTCTCTTCTCCTATGTTTTTCAGCTATCATTTTTAACTTACCTTTTATATTCCAGTAATCAACCAAGAAAGACGTATCTGTCCAAGAATTTAATTGCACTTCTTAGCTATGGTGGGGTGCCAGAAATTTTCTTTTTGGATATATTGAGAAATGCTTTGGAAGATGCTCAGGGTGTTTTCTCCAGTAAACGGAATGCCCTAAAAGGTAGTTTTCCTGATAGAGCAACTTCTTTTAGGTTGGTATAAAATTTGTTTTATGAGGTATTTTCTTACTTTTTTAAATCTTATTTGTTAATTATTCTGTCATGTGTGATCCTGTTTTGGCATCTCTATAAGGATTCTGTTATAATTGTTTTCACTTAATTTTTCTTCTCACTCAAATCTTTCCGAGCACTGGCCAACATTTCAATTCTTTTTGGTGCCATTTGCATCTTAGAGTGTCCTTCTGTCTTCCTAGCTCCTTCAATTCATTTAAAAGTGTTTTCTTTTGTGTTTTGTTCACATGTAGTTTCCCTTAACTATGGAGGGATGGATGGTTTCATTGCGGCGAGAATGATCTTGACTGGGATTTCTCTTGATGAACCATATTTGCAATATCGTCTCTCTATACTAATGAAGGAGGAAAAGAAGAGTCTTCAAGCAGGAAAGATTCCTGTTACTGAAAGTTATTACTTAATGGGGACTGTTGACCCCACTGGAATCCTGAAGAGCAATGAAGTCTGCATTATATTGTACGTATGTTCATTGTCACATTTTTGTCTCACTACATAAATTCAGTCATTTTGCTGGTGACTGTGATTAGCAAATGGTTAGAATTGTTGTTTAATTTCAGAATTTAGACTTAGGCCATTCTTTGGTGTAATAGTAAAAGTTACTGTTCTTACTAGGGTTCCGTGGATCTTATGTTGGACTTATTCTTCATGTTGCTTTATCCAGTCTTCTTAGTTGTTCATACTTTACAAGGAAGAGTGGTGAAGTTTATAAACACCTATGTATTCTTCACTAAAAAGATTAGAGTTTGTTTATTTGGCGCACTTGAATTTTTGTCTGTCTCTGTCTCTCGTCTTTTATTTTTTCTTCCTTTCATTTCCTTACTGTTTTTGATCCTCTTTAAATATACATTTATGTAATCAAGCACAATTCTAAATTACTTTTTTCTTTTTTGAGAAAAAAATCTTATCTTCATTAGCATTATGCTTCATTAAATATTTAACCTTGACTTCCCTAAGCAGTATTAATCCCACTTGTACCTTCCGTTGATTACTGTTCACAGTCTCATGGCCACCCCTAACTTTATTTCTGTTTCTCTAATTGTCCCCATCCCTTTCCAAGCACCTCTTACAGACCTTAAACCTACTTATTTTTGTAGTTCTTTCTGACCAAGTAACCTTCAGTAATTTCTTTTGGAAATCCATATTATCATGGCTATGCAAAAAACCCAGCTGCAAGTTTTGAGCCACTTCTTCACCTGTAGGCCTTACACCTACTCATTTCATCAATATTGTAACTGAGCACCTTCTATGCTGTTATAGGCTGTAAGATTCATTTCTTCTGCAATGATACATTTGCTTGGAGAAGCACCTCTGGGAAGCTCTTCATATTTGCCCTACATCCAAAATAGACTTGGTTGTTGGATTCATGTTAATAAAACTTGTCTTAATGTTTTTCTTTTCTATTTAAATTTATAGCTTTACAATTTGTCAACCTATATGATTTACTAAAGGTTCAGCAGTAATTAAAAATAAATGAAATTTTGAAGATGAGATTCTTCCAGAGTATCTAAAACCTGCTAATGGATGGAAACTCACTAAAGCAGCCTATGAAATCAATTTGACTTATCCAAGTACAATTTAACTATCAACTTGGGGTTGAGCATGATTTCTAAGGAGAGTGATATTAGCAAAAGTACAGGTTGCCATCAGCAAGGTGTCCGTTCAAGTTATTCAATTTACAGGATATGTTTTTTTACAGGCTTGATGATTGATATGCTGAATTCTGATACCAGATTTAATTAGTTTATACCCAAAAAAAGGTGACTGGTGAATAGAGCAGAGGATGTTCTCTATGTATGGTACCCTTAAACTTTTGTGATATATTACATGACTGGCTAACTGGAGTATACCGTCCACCCATTACAATCTCAACCAATGATGTATTCAACTAAGTGAATTTTATCGTTATTTTTAGTTTGTCATTTTATGGATTATTCAATATTGCTTTGACCTTGACCTGTGCAAATGAAAGTTGAGGTTTAATTAAATAGTAACTGAAAAGTGCTTATGCTTTCTGATGAAATATATAGGAATGATGGCCAAGTTTCTTGGGAGAAGGTTTTAGTGTATCGAAATCCTGGTTTACATTTTGGAGATATACATGTTTTGAAGGCTACTTATGTGAAGGAATTAGAAGATTTTGTAGGAACTGCCAAGTATGCTATATTCTTCCCTAGTAACGGGCCACGGTCTTTGGCAGATGAGATAGCAGGGGGTGATTTTGATGGTGACATGTACTTTGTGTCAAGAAATCTTGAGGTTGGCCTTTATTTTAGACAAGTTCTTTATCAAAAAGCTTCTATATATGCTTGTCTAAGTAATTTTTTAATTATTTGAAATGTGTTTTCTCCCTTTTATTTAATGACTGCTGCTTTGACTTCTTATTTGTTCATTTAAAGTCACTAAAGGATATCTCTTTACTCTGAATTTCACTAATCACTGCTCTTTCATAAGGTTCTGAGCTGTTGAATATTTGGGCAATTTTTATATTAATTTTAGACCAACATTAAGCTTCATTAGAAGTTGGATATGATCCTCGATTAATTTTTAATTTCTTGCAGATTTATTTTGTTGGCATAACCTTTATTCTTTATTTATTATTATTTTTTTTTATGCCTGGTTTTTTATAGAGAGAAGTTATATTGTCTAATTGTGAAGAGCTTGGTATTCAAACATTGGACTTTGAACTGTCTTCTGAATGTTCTTTCTCCTTGTGGGACTACCTAATTGTTGGAATGCTCACGTCTTTACCCTCTAAATCTGTTTCCTTCTGAAGTATCATATTTTATATGTACTGGAAGGATCTGTGGCACAATATTATACATCTATCTTTATATTATATCTATGAAGGTTAGGTTCAAGAGCTCTAATTTTTTACACAAGTTTTAGATTGTTGGATTTGTTAGTGCAGTTTCAATTGCTGAGATTAAATCTCAAGTGTGCGCTAATTGTAATTCATTATTTATGCATGCCAGAATTATTCTCAATCATTGAAGTTGTATTGATCCAATGGTCTAAAAATAGTGTAGTAATGTGTACAAAAATGTAGTGCCCCGAATCCTACCCCTTTATATACATATATGCTTTATTCTATGTATTAGCTTTCATAATTGTCCTACTTAGCTTGACTTTGTTTCTGCTTTTGCATTGTTTTTCTTATACAACTGACATGTAGAGGTCTGCGTACTTTTGAAATTAAAGCTTGCATTAAATTCTGGATATCATTTATTATGATTCATATGATTTTGATTTTGTCAAAATTAAAGCATCTATTCCTGTCTTTCCTTCAGCTGTTGAAACACTTCAAGGAGAGTGAATGTTGGACATCTAATTCTTCAACAGATATTTTTCCCAATAAAAGACCCAGAGACTTTTTGCCCGAGGAATTGGAAGATGAGCTTTTCGAACTTTTCTTGACTACAAGATTTCAGCCAAGGTTTGGATTGATTGATTGTATACCTTGATAACATTTTGGTTTTATCATCATGTTGAAATTCAGTTTAATACTATTGTCTTCTGCAGTACATTGTGTTGAAACTATGAGATCTCCTATGAACAAGTATAGATGTATTTCAGTTCTTAAATACTAGAAAAAGATTTATTATTTGGGATTTCCTTTGAGGCTTAATATTTAGCATGGTCAAAAGTTTGTTCAAAGCTATACATCTTATTTTTATTTTTCTCTGCATTTGCCTAATTATTTTGTTTACCCATTTCTCAAGATTTTCCTTTTGGGTACTGAGGCAGAAATCCCCATGCCATGGTCTTGATCTATATGTTTTATAGATATTGGAACTTGAATATAGACCTTCGAAGTTTTCTTTCCCATTACAAAGGCCATGATACTAATATTTGATGTTCTCTTGACTTGCACTTAGTTATGCCAAGGGTGTGGCAGCTGATAGTTGGCAAGCAATAATGGATCGATTTCTGACACTAGGAGATGATAGTGGTGATGAGAAGGCTGTAATGAAGGAAAACATGTTGCGGTTAATTGATTTATACTATGATGCTTTGGATGCACCTAAAAAAAGTGGCAAAAGGGTTAGTTGTTATAAATTACTCTCCTATAACTAACTATTTTTAATACATAGTTCTTGCTCTGATAATATTTTGTTCCGGAGATACCAGTCTCATTTGAAATTTGCCATAACAACTACAAAACAGATTGAAGTTCCCAAAGAATTGAAGGTAGAAAGGTTTCCACATTACATGGGAAGAGGCGAAGCAGTTTCTTTCGAATCCAAATCTGTTTTGGGCACCATTTACAGTACAGTGAAATCATATGAACCAGTGGATCTGTCCGTGAAAGGTTGTAAGGGTTTTGTCACTCAAGATTAGAGAAGTTTTCTTTGATGAGTAAGAGTTATAAAATGATAGAAATGTTTTATTTTTTAGAAGTTTGGAAACTTCCTTGTTTCAATGATGGAGTCCCTGAAGCTTGCATTACAAAATGGAAAGAATATTATGATAAGTACAGGCAAGACATGCGGGCAGCCTTGCAGAATGGTGGAGAGGACAAAGATGAAGCTGCTGAAGAAGTCATAGGAAAATATAAGCAGGTAATTTTTCAGCTTCAGGTTTTGCATATGATTATGATCAATCCCTGTTGACATGAAATTCCCTTTCCCATTTTTTTTGAAGTCTGCGAATAACCTGTCAAGGTCATTTTGGTGTTAGATATTATATGGAGGTGCGGAATTTGAACAGAGTACAAGGAGTCTGGAGGAGTTATATAATGAAGCTCTTGCCATATATCACATTACTTACGACTTTGCGAGGAGCCAAGGAGCAGTTAAATATTGTAACTTTGCTTGGAAAGTTGCAGGTTCAGCACTTTGCAAACTCTATGCTATCAAACAAAGTGAAAGGACCATGGTTTGTTCAGCTTCTGTTCTGAAGGAGATATGTAGTTGAGGTTGAGGGAGTGTTGCGAGAAATTTGAATAATTTGTTGTACAATATTATGTTAATAGTTAAGTTAAATCATTACAATGAAAGGGACTAAAAATAATGTACAGTAGTTAAGTCATTTTCATTTTGTTAACTAAGAAAAAAAAAAAAAGGAGAGAAATTAACACCTAGAAAAAGGGCATGATTTTAGGTAATCCCGTCAAAAATATGAATACTCATTGCATGGTGACCCCGATTGTAAAGTGGGGAATTATTGGGAATTTTTGCATTCAGTATATTCTATCCATATTCCAAATGCATACACCCACCTCATATTTAATAATTGTTAGTTAGTTATATTATAGATGCAACATCATTGCAATAAATAAATAAATAAATCCAATAAGACCAAAACGTTATCTAATTCGGACTTGGCGGTAAACACAACAGAACACCCTTCTCTGTATCTCTATCTCTATCTCTATCTGTATCTCTCTAATCCGATCAAAGGAGAGGATTTTCATTTCATGCGCATGCATTCATTGAATACAAAAACTCCAAATTGTTAATAAAATAAAATAAAACTCAACAATTCATCCTGTGTCCTTATATTGCATCGTGTCTCCTTTTTCTTTCGCGGCGCTCTGTTCTACTTATTATACCTTACCGATTTGTCAACGAGGCACCGACAACATAGATTTTTGTATGTACAGTATTCCACTTGCAAGAGAAAGCCAAGTGAGTGTTCCTTCCTCCTGTCTTGTGTTTTGTTCAAAGCCGAAGCAGCGGTATCAGTTGAAGGGTAAAGTGACAGAACTAACAGCAACTGCGAGAGTAATGGAGAGCACAATGAAGGATATGAGAGACGGCGCCTCGGTTTTAGATATGGACCCGAAATCCACCGTTGGTGGCGGCGTTGAAGATGTCTACGGTGAGGATCGTGCAACTGAGGACCAGCTCGTCACTCCCTGGACTATCTCCGTCGCCAGGTCACCTCATCTGTTCTGTTCCTTCTTCTCTCTCTCTCTCTATATATATATATATATGTGTGTGTGTGTGTGTGTGTGTGTTTTTATATTATATTGTTATGAAATTCTCTTTTTTAAAACTCTGAACGTCGTACGTGTGATGCAGCGGGTACTCTTTGTTGAGGGATCCACGCCATAACAAAGGGCTTGCTTTCACCGAGAAAGAGAGGGATGCCCATTACTTGCGCGGCCTTTTGCCTCCTACTGTTATGAGTCAAGATCTTCAGGTTACAGTACTCATGATTTGATATTGATTTTTTAAGTTTCAAGACTCTTATATATGCTAAATAATTGTGTTACTGTTACTTTTGATCCTTCTAACTATTTCTATCCTATGTGCTGCAAACAGGAGAAGAAATTGATGGACAGTCTTCGACAGTATCAAGTTCCGCTGCAAAAATATATGGCCATGATGGACCTTGAGGTGCCCTCTTTTTACTGACAAATAATCTTGATTGCAGATCTGATGGTGTTATATTTTTTTTTATTGCGTTTGAAATAAGAAAGTATTTTTTTCTAGCTTTCATTCTGTGAAAAGACGCGTAGGCTTAGTTATAAATTTTCAGTGGTTTTTAAAATTTTGAACTGCCAGCCTACAAGTTGGGAAAGAAGGAAATAAGTCTGTTTGGTGTTTTGGGGTTAACAGGAGCGAAATGAAAGACTGTTCTATAAGCTACTGATTGATAATGTTGAGGAATTGCTCCCAGTTGTTTACACTCCAACTGTCGGTGAAGCTTGCCAGAAATATGGAAGCATCTTCAGGCGTCCTCAGGGTCTATACATAAGTCTAAAAGAGAAGTACGACTGTCTCTTTGTTTTGCCGTACTGCCCTGTAAGTACATAAATTTTGATTGACTTTATACAATAACTCTGCAGGGGAAAAATTCTTGAGGTATTGAAGAACTGGCCTGAAAGGAGTATTCAGGTTATTGTTGTGACAGATGGTGAACGCATTTTGGGACTTGGGGACCTTGGTTGTCAGGTCAATGTCGACATTCATTTTCTTGTTTTACTTACATCCCTGAAACAATTTTATTTTTGAATTTATGAGGACGGCAGTGAGACACTTGACACTACCATGCTTGAAATATAGGGAATGGGAATTCCTGTTGGGAAATTGGCTTTGTATACAGCACTCGGTGGAGTTCGTCCTTCAGCAGTAAGCATTTTCTTTGATAAAATGTATTTGTTTTCATTATCTTTGCTCTCAAGTAGATCTTCTTTCATCTGGTCTTACATATGCCATTACAAATAAAATTTAACATATGTGAAGGGAGTCTACACCTTTGTTTCAATCTTGCCCATCGAACGTTCTAGAGGAGAAATGAAACCATGACTGTGATGCCATCATACCCTGTTTCCATCATAATCATTTTATTTATTTATTTATTTATTTTATGATATTCTTTTGGCTTCCTTTTGTAGTGTTTGCCCATAACTATTGATGTGGGTACAAACAATGAGAATTTGTTGAAGAATGAGTTCTACATTGGGCTCAGACAAAAGAGGGCAACTGGACAGGTTTCGTAAGTCAGGTTCATAGTTTGTTATTGAGGAATTATAAATTTACTTCAGTACTGAGGCAGTTTTGACTACTTTTCAGGAATATGCGGAACTTCTCCATGAGTTCATGAGTGCAGTCAAACAGAATTATGGAGAAAAAGTTCTTGTACAGGTTAGACTTAAGAGTAGATTACTTGCTTTTGGAATTATGATTTTTTTGCATGTTTCTGATTCCAGTTCCTTGAAACCAAATTCTGCAGTTTGAGGATTTTGCAAACCACAATGCTTTTGATTTGCTTACAAAATATGGCACCACTCATCTTGTCTTCAATGATGATATACAGGTAAGAGGTAGTGGGAATACAATATTGAAGCTTGTAGTTTCTTCTAAATTACTGTCTCCTTTTATTTCAGGGAACAGCATCTGTTGTTCTTGCTGGTGTAGTTGCAGCACTGAAGTTGATTGGTGGCACCTTGGCCGAGCATACGTTCTTGTTTCTTGGTGCTGGCGAAGTAAGCCTTCTCATCTAAAAGATGCATAAGAAATAAAATTTATAGTTAACTTTGAGGATATGAGTTTGAAATAAAATTGCTTTTGTTTTGAAATGAACAAAATGCATTTTTCCATTTCTGTTACTTTGTACACCATTATGTCTGCCATCATGATTAATTTTTGAAGATAAATGTTTGATTCCATTATGTTTAAATTGTGAAGATAAATGTCTGATTCATCCAATTCATTAGCAAACTCACTTTATCTTCTGTTTATGATACTGCAGGCTGGGACTGGTATAGCAGAACTTATAGCCCTTGAGATGTCAAAGCAGGTATTAACTTATTATTTTCATGTGTATTGTCTTATGTTTATGCTATTTTCACATTGGGAGGTGGAGTAATTTATGATGTAATGACTTGCAATATTCTAGATTGATTTGTTAGCTTTCATCTGTCATTTGCAGACAAAAGCTCCTGTAGAAGAGACTCGCAAGAAGATCTGGCTTGTGGACTCAAAGGTAGTAGAGAGCTTTAACAAGATTCTTCACCGAACAAAAATGTAACTGCTTGACTTTATATTCACTTTCTTGTTTTGCATGCAGGGACTGATTGTCAGCTCTCGAAAAGATTCACTTCAACACTTCAAGAAGCCTTGGGCCCATAAACATGAGCCTGTCAACAATCTATTAGATGCTGTCAAGGTGTTAAAAATATTTCTCAGAGCAATCTTCAGTTTTTGGGCAATTGTGGGTACTTATTTTGTTTATTTTCTTATGTCATAAGGCAATTAAGCCAACAGTTTTGATTGGATCATCTGGAGTCGGAAGAACATTTACAAAGGAAGTGATTGAGGCCGTGGCTTCTTTCAATGAGGTACTCTTTCTCACTCTCTCCCTAGATTTATTACGCAGTTTAATCTTTTTCAAGTGGGAGAAATTGAGGCTGATGTGTTTAAATTGACTGGCAGAAACCTCTCATCCTTGCTCTCTCCAACCCAACCTCGCAGTCTGAATGTACAGCTGAAGAAGCTAACACTTGGAGTAAGGTAAAAACAATAATTTTGCAACTTTTTCAGGTTTCAACTAAGTTAGAGGATAATACTTTGCGAAGTATGTTTGTGTAGTTTTTATATGCAGGTAAAACTCAATCTAATTATGTTCCTTTCTTATGTTTTTGATTTGAAGGGTCATGCGATTTTCGCCAGTGGAAGCCCATTTGATCCTTTTGAATACAATGGGAAAGTTTTTGTTCCTGGCCAGGTCTGTAGTAATAATTGTTTTACAGTTGTAATAATTACTTGTTATTGGATATTGGCCAAATATCGAACACTGACATTTTTGCTTTTCTTACAAATCCAGGCCAACAATGCTTACATCTTCCCTGGATTTGGTTTGGGTTTGGTCATCTCTGGAGCAATTCGTGTGCATGATGACATGCTGCTGGCAGCCTGTAAGTAGGCAGAATTCAGTAATGATAAAAGACTTTTAAGAATTAAATATCCTGCCCTTTTCTCTCTATTTTTGCTCCCCTACTATGTCTAAATTAAAATAAACTAATGTTGTCAATTGGATTCAAACAATTAAGATATGAAATAATTTAACTGTATATTGTATCCATATTTCATGGAACAAGTCTTTAACAGAAAATCTAATATATCCACGAATATTTGAACTAACAATGATTGAAACTTTTCACTTGGAGAATATATACAATTGTTAGAGCTTGTTAAGTTGGTAAAGACAAATTACATATGTTTTCTTGACTGACAGCGGAAACATTGGCGAAACAAGTTACAGAGGAAAACTTTGCCAAGGGATTGATCTACCCACCGTTCTCTAATATCAGAAAAATTTCGGCCAATATAGCTGCTAATGTAGCTGCCAAGGCATATGAACTCGGTGAGTGAGTGAATTATTATGTCGTGGATACCCATGAACAAATTCTTGACTACTTACATCTGAAACTTGATTTTATGCTTAATTTTTCTGGTTTTGTAGGTGTGGCTACACGTCTACCCCGACCTCAGAATCTGGTAAAGTATGCTGAAAGTTGCATGTACACTCCCATCTACCGAAACTATCGTTGAATGTTCAGCCAAAATTTCTCTTGGCATTCCATTTCATGTTGTCGAGCTGTGTTTCCTAATTCGCATAGTGTGTATTAAACGAGCGAAAATAATCTGTAAGAATTTTATTGTGTTTTAGAGATGTTTGTACTTATTTGACATACTGTATAATGTATACTTATCGACTAAATAAAATGAGGGTGTTAGAGCACTGCTTCATTCCTAGGTTTTGTATTGCTTAAGAACTTCTAGTTTCCTGTAAGAGCCAGGAAATTTTATTAAAATATAAAAGAGAAATGAGCTATAAAATTAGGGCATGTTTAGTCTTGGGAAAAATACCCATTAGCCCTTTTAATTCTAATATTCCACTATTTTCTGTTATTTAAAATACCATTTTTATTTTATTTTATATATATGTAAAAAAATATTTGTAATAAATTTACCATTCAGATTAAAAATTAATTTAATTTTAAATTAAATAAAAAATCAAACAACTATATTCATAATAAATAAAAATTATCAGTATTTATAAAATTGTAATTTTAAATTGAATTTATTATTGTATTATTATATATATATATATATATCAATATATATACAGTATAATAATATATATTGATATATTATTAAATTTATTGTCAATGTGTGTGTATTATAATTATAACTCTAGTAGTTGGGATATAATTTAGGAACACGAAAATATTTTTATTATCCTAAATAAAATAATAATGCAATTGAACATACAAGTATATTCTCTCATAATTAATTGAAAAGAGATTTCTGTCAATACATATATAAGCCCACTGAGTGTACTTACGCACACACTTTGTAAGGCAAACTTAAGTTTGATGTTTATTGTATATATTCAGATCAGCATGAGTATCCTTGTAGCGCTGGCTAAGGTATGTTACGCATTTAATTGGAGCAAACCTGGCAAAGTGCAACAGTTCAGCGAAAACAAACATAGATGCCTAGCGTAGTCAATCAAAAGATTTTGTAATTACAACTTGGGAGGATTTTCTTCCGGCTTGCTGGTTGGCAAACACTCGACCAGACAATCATGGCTAGGTTCTGCAATGTATGCTCTCTGTCACCAGAAAGAGGGAAATGAGGGAGGCATAAAATTTTTCTAAATACATAATGATGTAAAAAGGAAGCAAAATTCAACATGCTCAAGTTTCACGAAAAGAATAATACACGTCTGGAAGATACTATTAACAAGTGTTTGATGCCTTAGAAGTAAGTTACAATAGTTGCACCTAGCCAATAAACTATTAAAAGCCATCAAAGCCATCGAAAACTTTCTATGCTTCTTGGACCTTTAAAAACATGTTATGTTTACATTGACCTTATGAAGTATGATACCTTAGAGGTAAATCACGTTAGTTTTATCTAACTAACCACCGTTATGAGCTGTATAGGCATTTCAAAATGACTATCGAAGTGTAGAATGATTTTTAAAACTTAGAAAAACATAACACATTAGTAGTAGGCCATGATGGTTGCACCTAACAACCCACTATTACGAGTCTCTTGTGCCTTCGAAGTCCTGTTAAATTTAAAATGACTATCGAAAATGTAATGCCTCAAAAGAAACTCAGAATTGTTTTACCTAGCTAATTGCCTTTAAAGCCACCTAGGCCTTCAAAAACTTTATAAGTGTAACACGTGCTTATAAAGTTTGATGTCTCAAAAATAAGCCATGATGGTTACACTTAATTAACCACTTAGAAAATATAGTGCCTTAAAAGAAAAGTATATGATTGCGCTTAGCTAATGACCGAACCCCTTAGGCTGTTAAAAACATTATGAGTGTATAATGAGGTATGACGATCGCACCTAGCTAACTACCATTATGAGCTTTCTAAGTTTTTACAGACTCTCTAAGTGGAGAATGACCCTAGAAAGTATGATGCCTTAGAAGTAAGCCATGACAATTGTACCTAATCAACCACTGTAATGAGTTCCCAAGGCGTTTAAGATTTTTCAAGTGGAGAATGATTTCAGAAATTACGATGCCTTAGGAAGTAAACTATGGTAGTTGAACCTAGCCAAACAGCATCACGAGCCACCTGAATCTTTGAAAACTTTCTAAGCATATAATGTCTTCCGAAAGCGTGAAAAAATTCAAGACGGTTTTTCTTAGTTAGGGAGGATTTTTAGATTGTCTCTTAAATTTAAATTTTTAAAAGTTGAAATTTGCAGTTTTTATGATAAGAATTATACATCTATGAGATTATAAATTATTGTATTTTACCACTAAGAAGAGACTATCAGAGCTTTATCTCTCATCTTTGTGCTCATGGTATCAAAGTCACCCTCAATAAGATTTAATTAAAGCACTCTCAATAATATACTTAACCGTTTATAGTTAAATTTGTTATTATAAGTGCCTTAATTTTGTCAATAAAACTTTCTTTGCTATTCGTATTGCCTTAATAGGAAATGTGATGCCAAAATTTAGATTTCGACAAACACTAAAGAATTTATATTAAGTGAGATCAATCTTTAAACTCAATCGGCTAGTATAACAATCTTCAAATTTGATATTAAAAAGAAAGTCATTGGATGCATTTTTCTTGAACATCAACTACTTAAACACCAAAAAATATTTAATGGAATTCAACGT
>JAXCLQ010000013.1:9708998-9720797 GCA_035584115.1 Cedrela odorata | reverse complement strand
AAAATTTGAATCAGGATATAAACTTAATAGTAAATATTATTGCAAAATGTGTTTTAAAATAATAAAACAGAACAAAATAATATGATAGAATTTGAAAATAAGGAAATAGAAAATGATTTAGCAAATATAAATGGTGAGGTAAAAATAATAGGAAGTGAGTTAATAAATATAGATATAGAATTTCTTTTTAAAACAGAAGTAATATAAACAAAACCAATGATAGACACAGGAGCAAGTAAATGTGTTATACATAAAAGTTTAGTACAAGATCAATATAGAAATAAGCTAAGAGTTCCAATTAATATTAGACAATTAGACGATAGTCTAATACAAATAACAAAATGTATAAAAAATATACCAATTGTTGAGTATAGTTCGGTATGCATAAGGACAAGGAGGGAAAAAGCCCAAAATGATCTTGCTAGTAGAGATAGATGGTGTTCCAAGGTCGACCACTACCTAAGGAAAGTCATTTAAGTGGTAAGGAGTTAAGAGTTAAGAATTAATAAGGGAAAGAAATGTCTCGGGTAGGAGTGATAGGAGCAAAGACCTCTTAGTGACTAGAAAGCTAGAATCAAATCTTATCCTAAGGACGTATCATTAAGGTCTCAGCCACAGCTTATAAAAGCCTCGACCATAGCTCACAAAGGCCTTAACTACGGCTTATAAAAGTCTTGGACATGCGGCTCGCAAAGGTCTTGGCCACAGCTCATAATGGTCTCGAATATGCGGCACCTCGGCTTATCTTGAGGGAATAATGACCCCAAGTGAAGATTGTCGAGACCTCGCTGCAGTTACGTATTAGTGAAGAATTTATCTCTTTTCCATACATTCACGGATTATTTTGTAAAAAGGATTCTTACCAAATTAAGTTTCTTACATAATAAGAATTCTAGGGGTACAATCCCAAAAAATCCGGAAGCTGATGCTTAACTATGAGATTTCTGTGATTCTTGCATAGTTGGATCTTGGTTACCAGATTTCGTAATGTTCTACCATATTAAGGAGATGATAACATTTATAAAAAGGGATCAGCGACAACCAGGTAAGGCGATGAAAACTCTGGCAAAAAAAAAAAAATACTATAACTTTCTTTCAAATCTCCTTTCAGAAAAATCATAAGTAAAACCCTAACTTAAGCATTGGAGGGTTTTCGCCAGACAATCGATTTTTTACCTCATAGCTGTTGATTGTGATTGTAAGATGAGAAGAAGAAGAAGAAGATTGTTGCTGGTGCATAGAATTCATAGAAATGATTTTTGCTACATTAATATCTGGCGCCATCTATGGGAAATCTGAATAAAAAAGTCAGAAATAACTATAAAAAGAAAAATATGATAACCTCACGGACGTATATGACAAGGAACAAAGTAACGATAAGGGGAAATCCTAATGAAGATCTCATGGATAATCGTACGGCAGTTAATCAAGATGTTGGCAACCAGCCGCTACCATTAGAGGACGTAAACCGTGATTCAGATGCTTCATCCTCGCACTAACTCCCCCTTCATCCGGAGACAAAGGAAACAACCTAGTTTACTAAAAGGCTAGTCGAGAATGAAAAACAACACGTGAAAAAAGATAGGCAGATTCAAGCCTTGGCTGAAGAAGTAGCACGGATGAAGAGGATGTTCTAGGCTAGTTCCCCAGCGTTAAAAACACTTAAACCATTCGAGGCTGTTGAGAGCAGTATGCTTGACACAACGTACACAAATCGCCTAGTAGAATATCGCGGAGACACTACTATGAGAAAATACACTGTCGCAGAGTAGGGAAAAAGAAAAATTTTTGGCTATCCCTTTAAAAAGCTTCAAGGCAATGATGATGCCGATAGGCTTCATGTCGAGCCGCCATAGATGTTTGAAAATTCACCTGACGATTCGGCGATGATCCGTAAAAGGGGATCGGGTCACAGACCTAGCCAAGAGGATATGAGAGTGTTTTTAGACTAGAAATGGTAAAGGGAAGGCTTTGTGGGAAGCCCGTCCCGAAAGAGAAGATCTGGGGAAGATAGTGATCGAGTTGAGAACTTGGAAGTTCGTGTTCTAAAGCTAGTAAAGGAGTTAGAGGACCAGAGGAAAAAAAAGAGGCAAAAAGAGGGTGATGCCCTACTAAACGTGGGTTTATACTCAAAATCTCATTTTTCCCAAAAAATACTAAATCTCATTCTTCCCCGAAAATTCAAGATGTCCCAAATCAACCTTTTCACAGGCAAGACCGATCTATTGCTGCACATGGATATTTTTTGAGAGATGATGTTAATCCAGGGATTAGATGAGTCTCAGGTGTGCTGTCTATTCCCATTAACTCTGGAGGGGCAAGCGAGAAAGTGGTTCACTAGTTTGACACCTAGTAACATTAGCAGTTTTGAACAGTTGTAAGGAGTATTTGTCGATAAATTCAGAGGCGCCACCATCAACCTAAGAACTTCGAGTTCACTACTGATCATGAAACAAGGAGATAATGAAAGCCTCAAGAGCCTCGTCAAGAGATATTATGATGAAGTGATGAAATTAGAGGCTATCATCACTCTTTAGCCTTGAAAGGTCTTAAGAAGGGTCTGCGAGTGGACCGAGGATGGTATACTGTGAGGAAACCCTCTGTTACCACCTATGAAATAGCTAAAAGGAAACTATTGAATGAGATCAATATTGAAAATCAAATCGATCTCAAGATGAGGGAAGAAAAAATCTTCGAACCACGATCTCTCAGAGAGGCTCGAAATTCCAGAATCAATCCGATAGGAAGACGCGATGACAGGAGAAGCTTCTGCGATCCTGACAGGAAAAGGAGAAAAGGTGAAGGTCGAAACGAGACGACAGGAAGAAGAGACGACTTTCATCTAAAAGGGCACCGCTTACCTGCGAGAGATAACACAAGGGGAGTAGTTCATGGTCAAGGGGATCATGTTTTCACTCCTCTGAAAGCCTCGCTCTCACTGGTTTAGAAAGAGATCACAAGGCGAAGAACTATACTGGTGGAACCTCACCCACTGAGAATCAAACCAGTAGGAGAAGCCAAGAATAAGTTTTAGAGTTCCACTGAAGCGCTGGACATCTGACGAACGAGTGTTTTGACCTCTAAAGTCAGGTAAAAATATTGATTCGGAACAATTATTTACAAGACTTGGTAGGTAAAGAAGAGGATGAAGCTAAAGTCTCGGATCAGGAAATTAAGCGCTGGCCGGGACAAGAATAACGGACTATGGTGATCTCAAAAGAAGCGACATTGGTTAGGAATTCAAACAAGTTTAGAAAGAATTGCTCCAAATACTCCCTATCCAGCACCTTGCCAAGCTTCCATATCATGAATGTCCGAGCCAAGAAGAAACAAAAACTCGCATCGGTACCTATTATGTTCACAAATGAATATGAAGTAAGAGTAAATTACCCACATGATGATACCCTAGTAGTAACCCTGACGGTGGGAACTTCTTGGGTTAGTCGAATTTTGGTAGACACGGAGAGTTCAGTGGATATCATCTTTAGGGAAATGTTGGATTCTTTGGGGATCAAAGACTTGAGGCTCCTACTTACCGAGATCGCCCTCCATGGATTTAGGGAATTATGCGTTTATCCCTTGGGAATAGTCTAGCTACCCATCACCATGGGGAAGAGGCCTTACTAGAAGACTACAATGGTAGAGTTTCAAGTCATCAACCTCAAGATGCCTTACACCATGATCTTTGGAAGGCATTTTCTTATAACCACGAAGGCAGTAGAGAGCATACATTATTTAAAGCTGAAATTCCGAGTAGAAGAGGGAATTTGAATCATCAAGGGAAACCAAAGAGAAGCTCGATCGTGTTTTACGGTTTCCTCCAAAGGTTATATTGTCTGTCAAAACGCCTGTGGAGAGAAGTTATAGAAGTGAACGAAGGCAGTTCGCAGGATAAGCTGATTGAGAGTAGGCTCGAATGTGACAATAAATCGTTGACCCTAGAACTGGCAGGAGAGCTCGAATCTATCATTTTGAATCAGGAGTTGCCTCAGAGAACGATTAAGATTGGTGTCTAACTCCTAGAAATACTAAAGTTCAAACTTAAGGACATCCTGAAGAAACACTTGGATGTGTTTGCATGGGCTCATAAAGACATGCCGGGTATTGATCCACGAGTATTCTCTCATCGATTCGCTATCGATCCTCAGCATAGACTCATGAAGTAGAAAAGGAGACCATTTAATGAAGAAAGAAGAGAAGCAATACATGCTGAAGTCGATAAGCTGTTAAAGGCAAAATTCATTAAGGAAGTGCACTACGTAGAGTGGGTATCAAACGTAGTAATGGTTAAGAAGGTTAATGGGAAGTGGAGAATGTGCGTAGATTTCACAAATTTGAATAGAGCTTGTCCTAAGGATAGTTTTCCCATCCCTCGGATAGATTAGTTGGTAGATTCAATAGCTGGCCATGAATTGTTAAGCTTCATGGGTGCGTTTTCAAGATTTAATCAGATCAGAATGCACAAGTCGGACCAGAAAAAGACAACCTTTGTTACCGACCAAGGATTATATTGCTACATAGTGATGCCATTCGGATTGAAAAACGCTGGAGCTACCTTCCAAACTTAGTCAATTGAGTCTTCAAACCACTAATAGGCAAGATTATAGAGGTATATATGGATGATATGATTACCAAGTTTTAGAAGTACCAAGGCCACCCTAAGCACTTAGAAGAAACCTTATCTTACTTAAGCAAGTACAAAATGAAGTTGAATATTGAGAAATGCGTATTTGGAGTTCAAGTTAAGAAATTCCTCGGATATATGGTTATTGAACGTGGTATCAAAGCTAATCCACAGAAGATCAAGGCCATATTAGATTTGAAATCCCCGTCTAGCTTCAAAGAGCTACAGAGTTTGACTGGACGACTAGTAACGCTCAACAAGTTTCTATCCAAAGCAACCGACAAGTGTTTCTCTTTCTTTCAGATTATAAAGAAAGGGAAGAAGATTGAATGGACAAAGGAATATGAGTGCAGCTTTTAGGAGCTGAAACGGTATCTTACATCTTCATCTCACCTGATGAGACCAGAGACTGGGGACATACTATACCTATATCTAGCAGAGATGGATGGTGTTTCGAGACCGACCGCTACCCAAAAAAAGCCATTCAAGTGGTAAGGAGTTAAGAGTTAGGAATTAATAAGGGAAGGAAAGGTCTCGAGTAGAAGTGATAGGAGCCGAGACCTCTCAGTGACTAGAAAACTCGGATCAAACCTTACCATAAAGACATATCATCAAGGTCTCGGTCACAGTTTATAAAGGCCTCGGCCATAGCTCACAAAGGCCTTGGCCACGGCTTATGAGGGTCTTGGCTACAGTTCATGAAGGTCTCGGATATGCGACACCTGGGCTTATCTTGAGGGAATAACGATTTCCAAGCAAGGATTACCGAGACCTCGTTGCAGTTACGTATTAGTAAAGGATTCATTTTTTTCCTATACATTTTTGGATTATTTTATAACAATGATTCTTTCCAAATTAAGTTTCTTACATAATAAGAATCCTAAAGGTACAATCTCAAAAAATTTGGAAGTTGATGCTTAACTTATAGGATCTCTGCGATTCTCGCACAGTGGGATCTTGGTTACCAGATTTCGTAGTGTTCTACCGTATTAAGGAGATGATAATATCTATAGAAGATGATCAACGATAACTAGGTAAGGCGACGGAAACTCTGGCTAAAAAAAAAAAATACTATAACTCTCCTTCAGATCTCCTTTCAAAAAAACCATCAGTAAAATCCTAACTTAAGTAACGGAGCGTTTTCGCCGGACAATCGGCTTTTTACCCCTAGTTGTTGATTGTGGTTGCAAGTTGAGAAGAAGAAGAAAAAAATTGTTACTGGTGCATAGAATTTACAAAAAAAAATTTTGCTTCATCAACACCAATTAAAATAAATGGAGAAATATATAATTTATTACATACATTTATTAGTAAACAAAAAGGAAGACATAAATTTATTTTAGGATTAAATTTTATAATCAACGCTACTGATCAATGCTCAACACAATGCCTTCACAATCATACGGCAAGAAAGAGTCAACGGAGTCAAAGCAATGGCTTATTCTTATACTAAGTTCTTCTTATCATGATTTTTAAATTCTTTTAATTTTTTTTTTTTATAGATATACAAGATCTTTTTGTTTATTTCACTACTAAATTTTATATTTTTATTATTTTTGAGAAACGGTAGAGTGTACTTTTCAATATATTTATATTTATTTTTGGTAAATAATTCTATTTTTAGAGTCAATTTTAATTTTGACTAAATTAAAGAAGCTCTTTTTCCAAAAAAAAAAAAAGGTCAATTTACCTTTTCTAGTTAAGATTAACACATCAATGGTAATCGACTTGAGATGTCAATTAGCCAGGTCCAAATTATGATGTCAATATTGAAGAAATATAAGTTTAGAAATACAAGCTAATTTTTAAGTGCTAGAAGTGCAAGGAGACAAAGTCAGAAGAGGGGAAATATTTAGAATAGCAAACGTAAAATTTCATTAATTAGTTAAGAGTTAAAAAAAAAGAAGACTAAGCAACTTTGTTAGGCTAGTCGGCCAGGGAGTCGGTCTCAATGTTCGATGGGCCAGCTGGAAGAATTACTGGGTTAGGAGCAAGAGTATCCTCAGGAGCATTAGGGGCAGCGGCAGCAAGAGAAGCCTCAAATGAGGAGGGGATCACTGTCACCTCAACTGGTGGCATTTTCACTTGCTTGGTTGCACATGAAGGGTGCGAGAACCGGAAGGGGACTCCACTGGAGGAACGCCTACAATCTTCAAGTTAGAGTGCTCTTCCCCTTCCGGGAGAACACCATCCGAGACATCCTTTTCTTGTTGTGGAGGCGCTCTCCCTAGGGCCTCGTATAGCCAGTGATGATTAAGAAGGGGATATTCACCTTGCAGTGTCTCATAGGTTAAGTCAACGTTTTCATTGACCCTCTCCCGTAGGCGAATCTACATCTCCTTATACTTTGTCACTAGCTCCCAAGTGAGAAAGAGGTTCCTCTGCCTTTTAGAGCCCAAGCATTGACGCAGCTCTTTATAGGACCTGTCGAAGTCTTGGTGACGCCTCACAACCTTCTCCCTTATATTATTAAGTTTCAGCTCTAGAACTCCCAGTTTCCTGTTCACCTCCACAAGGGACGACTCTGCCACAGTCGCCTTAACTTGGAGCTTTTCTTGCTCCTTGTCCCTCTTGCTTAACTTGGACTTAAACTTGGTCCGTTCTAAGGCCAAGTTCTGTTCCGATTTCTCAACCCTTAATTAGGCCTTTAATGCCCTTGAAAAGTTCTTCACAAGGGCACCCTCCTGCAAGACGGTCGAATTAAGAGCTACAAATCACCGACACAGACTATTGGTTTTGATTTGTGAAAAGTGGTCACCTTAAGCAAAAATTAAAGAAAAAATCAACCTACTCGACTTAGTAGTTTAACTTGGTGGCCCATTAGTGTCTCACCAGAAAATTCTACGAGATTATTAACGAGTTTCTCGTCAACACTCTCTGTTTGCCAATTTATGTAAGAGAAGAAGTGCTCAAAAAACTTCATTTTCCCTATGGAAATATCCCAAGGGAAAAGTTCTTTAAAGATAGATGCTTTAGCTGGCTGTGTGTCAGTTTTGCCAAACATTTGTTTCTTCTTCCGAGACCTTTCCTCGAACGTCTTGACTACAGCTTTTCGCTTTCCCTACTCCTTCTCTACTGAAGGAGCAGGATGAGAAGGTATCGGGTTTTGGATCACAACCCCTTTGTTAGAGATAGGGGGCCGAGCTGACCCAGGGGCAGCAGTAACCTTGGAAGATCCTAGGGCATTTGCTGGGACTTTAGTGGCTACTTTCGAAGGCTGAGGTGCCTTCCCAACTTTCTTGGCTTTTGACAAGCGTTGTAAAACTAAAAATGGATATGAAGTATCACCCTTGGAAGCTATTTCACATGTACCACCAATATCACAAAAGTCAGTCGCCATAATCCGAGAACAGTAACAAATAAGTAATTAAGATGTCTACCGTATAGAAGAGCTAATTCTGAGACCAATGCATTTCTAGAAACACAAAAACTCACTAAACCCAACAAGACTAAGTTCTCATCTGAAAGTAGTATAGTATAGTCTGAAGAATGTTCCCTGGCCAACTTAACTCTTCCTTTGCTGCGAAAATCTAACTCAAGAGGACTACCCCAAGTAATTGCCTCCCCAAAAGGTCTTGGTACATGGATATGGGGGGCAGAGTTCCAATTGCCTCCAACAAAAAAATATTTCTTCTTCCAGTTCTTATTAGAAATATGATTGCCAGTAACTGGGTTTATCTTGCCAAATGGCATTGTAGGTAAAACCATCTTGGGCTGTTTATTATTGGGTTTCTCTTCAGAATATACATTTATTCAATTTCTTCCAAAAAAGGGATGGAGTTAGAGATTTGGTGCCATAAAACGAATAGACCGGATATGATCCTTAAACTATTTAAATTCAATTGGTATGGGGGAATCTCGAAAGAGGTGAGGATTCGGACGAAGTAATCTTGGAGGGGAAGCCTAACACCCACATGAAAGAACTTCTCATTGAAGGTTATCTCACCCTTAGGAGGACAGCTCGGGAGTTTGTTTGCCTCTGGAACCCTAAGATACACTCCTTTGGGAATTCTGCATAACTTGGTGTACGCTTCAAGGTCTATTTCGGTTATGGAAGAAGGGAATCTGTCCACTTCATATTGGGAGAGGTTTCGCCTCACCAAAGCAGGAGAGGTAATTGGGATGATGGATTGCCCCTTACTAGAGTTGTTTCTCCCAGAAGTCATTTTTCTACTTTTTATAGAAGTAAAATGAAAGGTTAAAGGTTATTTCAGGATCATTAACAACTTAGGTGGCGAACCTAAAGGTTTTTAAACCTAATACAGTATCTATCAAGTCTCTCAGTCGAATCAATTATGCTAAAAGTTTAACTGCAAAAGAATAAAGGGAAGGTGATGGGACTTAGTGTTGAAAATTAAAGAACTCAAAGTTGTTTGAAGCTTAGAATTGAGTTGTTACTGTTGTTTTGTTGCTGAATTTGTTTACAAAGGAAAAGCGACGGTGTAAAGGTAAAGAAAGGGGTAAAAATGTGAAAGGTAGGGTATTTAAGAGAGAAGAAGAACCTCAATCGCTGATACCCGTTATAGATCAAGGGATGGGATGTTGCCACATCTAGGTAAAAGCTGAAAGGATGCGTCTTATTAATGAAAAGGGGGCGGCCATCATTAAGGACAGTTAAATCTTTTAGGGTCCAAAACATTTAGATTTCTAGAGCTAGTCATCATCTGTCACGTTACGAAGACGAGCGGACTTCCAGCTTAGCAGTTAATTATGACAAGTAAGCATGTCTCGTCAGAACTGTCACATTTAGTTTTAATCAAAGAACAATTGTTTTTGACTGAAACTAGGAGGCTTGATGTTGAGTATAGTCTTGTATGCATAAGGACTAAGAGGGAAAAAACCCGAAATAGTCTTGCCAATAGAGATGGATAGTGTTCCGAGGCCGACCGCTACTCAAAGAAAGCTATTCAAGTAGTAAGGAGTTAAAAGTTAGGAATTAGTAAGAGAAGGAAAGGTCTTAAGTAGGAGTGATAGAAGCCGAGACCTCTCAGTGACTAGAAGGCTCGGATCAAACCTTATTATAAGAACGCATCATTAAGATCTTGGTCACAGCTTATAAAGACCTTGGCCATAGCTCACAAAGGCCTTAGTCATAGTTTATGAAGGTTTCAGCCATAGCTCATGAAGGTCTCGGATATGCGACACCTGAGCTTATCTTAAGGGAATAACAATCCTTAAGCGAGGATTGTCGAGACCTTGCTACAGTTACGTATTAGTGAAGGATTCATCTCTTTCTCATACATTCCCGGATTATTTTGTAATAATTATTCTTGCCAAATTAAGTTTTTTACATAATAAGAATCATAGGGATACAATCTCAAAAAATGTAGAAGTTGATGCTTAACTTATGAGATCTCTATGATTCTCATACAGTGGGATCTTGGTTACTAGATTTCGTAGTATTCAATAGTATTAAGGAGATGATAACATCTATAAAAGGGGATCAACGACAACCAGGTAAGGTGACGAAAACTTTAGCAAAAAAAAAAAAAAAAAAAAAATACTATAACTCTCCTTTAGATCTCTCTTCAAAAAAACCATAAGTTAAACCTTAACTTAAGTATCGAAGGGATTTCACCAGAAAATCGGCTTTTTACCCCATAACTGTTGATTGTGGTTGTAGATTGAGAAAAAGAAGAAGAAGAAAATTGTTACTGGTGCATAGAATTTACTAAAAAGATTTTTGTTATATCAACACCAATTAAAATAAATGGAAAAATATATAATTTGTTACATACATTTGTTAGTAAACAAAAAGGAAGACATAAATTTATTTTAGGATTAAATTTTATAATCAACGCTACTGATCAATGCTCAATACAATGCTTTCACAATCATACGGCAAGAAAGAGCCAATGAAGTCAAAGCAATGACCTATTCTTATACTAAGTTTTTCTTATCATGATTTCTAAATTCTTTTAATTTTTTTATAAATATACAAGATCTTTTTGTTTATTTCACTACAAAATTTTATATTTTTATTATTTTTGACTTAGCTTATTGTGAAATTGGGAATGTAATTTTGAGAACTGGTAGAGTTTACTTTTCAATATATTCATATTTATTTTTGGTAAATAATTCTATTTTTAGAGCCAATTTTAATTTTGACTAAATTAAAGAAGCTCTTTTTCAAACAAAAAAAAAAATCCATTTACGTTTTCTAGCATTTGGCGAGGCTCATATAAGTACTCATAATTTTGGAGAATATTCACCAACCAGCAGCTGTGTCCTAAATCGTACGGACTGCCCAGTTTCCTTAGTCGAGGAGGTAAAATAAGTAAGGGGTTTCCTTTTCAGAAAGTAGTCATTGTTAGTACTGAAACTTTCGTTTCCCAAAGATAAAAGGAAAAATAACTTGGCTACCCCACCATCGTCTTTATGTTATCAATTATCACCAACATAAAGATAAAAGTAGGTAATAAAAAAAAAAAAGCATTGAAAGAAAGAAAGAATGAAAGTACTTTCAATTTCAGCCATTTTAAACGTCAGTGACAAACTGGTTCACAATGGCCTATAAAATTCTTAGTACTGTACAGCCATTATATTATATATTGACTCATTATCCTACAGTTCTAACAATTTCGAAATTTTTATCAATTTTTAAAATATAAATATATAATAAAAAAACCATACATGTTTTCTCTTTTCTTCTTTCTTTACGAAAAGATTGCTTTAAGAGATTCCACACTCCAACTTTTACTGTCTGTATTTCCGCGCCCATTAACTTGGTATCGAAGTTTTGTATTTTATAATTGTATTTGTCTGCCCTTTCCCATCGTAAAATTCCCACCTTTGCCTATATCTTCTTTGCATATTTTATTTACGGGTGGTCATGTTATGCTCCTGTGCTGTGCATGCAGTTGCATTTTTTCTTAGTATTTTTAATTTTTCTTTATTGTAATCTCCTATTCGTTTATTATAATTTTTACTTTTTGTTTCATATACAACTTATAAATTAGGTCAAATAAATAAAAAATTACAGTGTACAATTTTATGCTCACCTAATTCTAATAATTTTTTTATTACAAATATTTTTGCACTCTAATTTATTATTAAATATAGTTTAATTAAATCAATAAAAAAAAATATTGCACTTGTCACTTATTTAATTCACACTCGTTTAACTATATAATTATATTTAAAAAGAGTATTAGATAATATAATTCTATCGTATC
>JAXCLQ010000013.1:9703823-9708898 GCA_035584115.1 Cedrela odorata | reverse complement strand
CACTTTAAAGCGGGAAACAGACACACTAAAATCATTTGTCCTTTGAATTAAATTTGAAAAACAACTCTTCTTAAATATCACTCAAAATTCGTCGTTTCATTTCATCAGACTCCTAACTTCAAACACCAAACATGTCTGATTCTACTCATCAAATTTCTCTCCCGCCTTCCGTACAACAACTGATTCTCCAAATCTGCGCGGACCAGAATCAACCCCCGCCTGATAACAAAGCCAGGCGCCGGCTCGCTTCGCTCGGCGAAGAAGGAGCTCTCGAGGTTCTAGGTATAATCGCCCATCAGAAAATTAAGAAAACTTTCAGCGGGTTCATCATGCACTTGGTCAAAAATCGCAGCAATAACAACAGCGGCAATGAGTCACCACTGAAACGGGTCCGTCTCTCTCCTTCTCAGCAAAATCGGAGCCCCGTCAACACCGTTGGTCTCGTGAATTCTACTCAAGGTTTCGGATTCTCTTTTTGTTATTTAAAATTTTGTTATCACTATACTATTTGTTTTTCTTAAACGCTAGTGATCGAATCTATATTGGGCGTGAAAGTTTGTTATTTTGTTAAAACAAAACTCCTATTAAATGCTTCTTTAAAAAGTAATTTGAAGTGTTTTTCATGTAAAAACACCATTTTATCGCCGATTTTCATGCTTTTCGCGGTTTAGAATTATTTTTGTTTTCGTTTACCGTCTCGAACACACTATCAAGCAAAGAAAACTTTCTTTGACGTAACTTTTTTTATGGCGGAGTTCACTGCTCAGCCTGAAGTATTGATCATTTATTGTTTTTGGCACAGATGACGGTACGAGTCATTCTCAGATTCCAAAGCAGCTGAGAGGCTTCCCATTGAGTTCGAGATTACATACAGTGAGTGATCGAGCATCGATTCCTCAGTATGTGGCGCTTGGAGAACTTGAATTCAGAAAGGCATTTCTTATATTAAGTTATATTGGAGAGTAAGTTTTTGCTCTGCTTTCTATTACCTGTCGTGCCTAATGACGCGCTGGATTCTCAAATGATTTTTTCTCTCCTTTGTTTTATCTTCAGTAATAGCTTGGAAAAAGTGATATCAGCTGATGAAATTCGGGGACTGAAAGATTTACATACGACTATATTTGAGTTAGAAGTTTGGAATGCCCTCGGGAGAAAATATATCAAGCCAGAAGACCGGCGAATGGTTTGTATCATATATCTTATCAGTGTTTTACTATATTTCATATCAATTTCAGTAATTGTTAAAACTGTAACATCTGTTTTTCTTCTTATCCTCAAACTACGACTGACTTAGAAATTATTTTGCATGAAACCTGTGTCACACCTTACTTGCAGAAAAAAAAATATCTTTCGTTTTTTTTTTTTTTTTTAATAATTTGACATCTATTAAATTTTTCGGTGTAAATTGAATCAAAATCTAGTTTTATATTCAGTTATGATGTGTATAAGATTGAAAAATGAGTTAACTGAATTATTGGGTCACAAATTTCTGTCCAGCATCTTTGCTCTTTGATATGGATGTGGGCCTCTGTTGAATTAAAGGCAATATGTATCTGATTACCTTGTACCTTTCTTTTGCAGTCTTTTGACTGGGATTCTGGAAAAACACATATCTACCATTGCCATGTTTCTCTCAATGGGAGTTATACATTCAAGGTTTGTATGTCTACCTGATAATGTGCATGCATATAAACAACTATGTAGTCTGATTCTATTTGTAGGAATGGAGTTGCTTTTGCATCAACTAAATAGAAAACTTGCTGGTGTAGAGATTGCATAAGCTACTTGGAAGCTGTCCAGGGTGTCATTGCTCTAGTTGGAGTGCATAGATGTTAAGCTGAATTTTGATAATGGAATGTGATATCAAAATGATATCTATGAGTATTGGTTTTTCTAAATGACTATTTATTCAGACTATATTATTGGAAATTTTCAAATAACAGGTTTTAGTTTCACAGTTCATCCTTTGTTTTATTGCTTGTATAATGTGTGGATAGCCTAGGTCCATTTTTTTTCTTTTTTCTCTTGGTTATTTTTAATTGTATTACAGAAGCTGGACCTGCATCACTTCTCTAAATTCTTAATAGTGACTAATATTTATTATCTATTAAATATATAATATATTCATTTGATGCTCTGCATATATTTTCTTCGTGTTGCTAACGATAAACAGAATCTTGCGTGCATCTATGTTAATTTTTATTTCCTAAAAAATGTATATTAGACATATCATTAATTTTCTTTTTGTTTATGTCAGGGCCCTTACCTAAACCAAACAAAAACTCACCTACAGAGGGAATTGGGAGATGACAATGTTTTGATGGTCAAGTTTGCAGAAGAGGTGAAAGGCTGGGGAAGTCTCACAATCAGTTTCGATGATCATTGTGCTAAGTACAAAAAAATTGCAAGAGATGGTATCCTTGTTGGTTTACGTCGTTACCGCTTTTTTGGTGAGTCTCCCAGTGCTCTGATGCGATGAATATTGAATTTCGAGTTGTTATTATTCCAATTTACCTCAATTAATCTGTGATACTTTTCGGTATAGAGTTATGAGAATATTTTAATAATAATTTTGTCATATGGCTATTGGCCAGTGTTTAAAGATGGTGGAAAAGAAGAGAAGAAGAAGGACCCAACTACATCATCTGTCAAGTGTTATTTTGTTCGTATGGAGTCAGACGCATCCATTGATAAGGGTCAACACTACATATTATCTGGGAAAACGGTCCATGAAGCCAGAACAATGTTTATGCATGTTCACACCGTTTCAAGTGTGGCCAACTATATGTCTCGGTAATATCAAGGATGTCTTTTTAAGAGTCATATTAAGTATCTTTTCTTAATACAATAAATTTACCCTTCTTTTTTGGTAATTCAGGTTCTCACTTATTTTGTCCAAGACTATGAAGTTGGGAGTTGATTTATCGAATATAAATATCGACAAGATAAACGATATTCCTTGTCGTGTACGATCCACAATTTTATCTCCAGTCAAATATCTTCCCTTCCTTTAATTGGCTAAGTAATGCGACTCCATTTCTAAACTTTTTTCTTTTTCCTTTTCCATTGCAGGATAAAGATGGAAATGTTGTCTATAAAGACGGGAAAATGCTGATACATACTGATGGAACTGGTTTTATATCAGAGGATTTAGCTCTAAAATGTCCAACACATGTATACAAAAGGAAATCCGCTAATGATGACAACATTGAGGTTTGTGTTTGGAGCTTGATTTGCTACTCTAATTATTTATTTGATTACTTATTAATGGGGGTTGAAATGTACGCTAAATTTGAATACATATTTTTGGATTAACTTGCAAGTTGAGGGCCTGATATCGACTTCTTTGTGTTCCATATTGGCATCTGGAAAATGAAATTCATAAACAAAGATGTGCTTCCTTGGTTTTTTAGATGATTTAGAAGAGAGAAAAAGTAGCGTTTAACAAAGAGTGTTGTTTATTAGTCAATTATGCCTCAAAATTTGCTAAATGACGACCTGGTGAATTCCGTACTCTTTTAATAAGTTTTGTGGGTACACACCTTATTCATCTCAAACTGGACAAAGTCTTACCAAAAGAAGCTGATGATGTAGCAAAAATAATTTCCGTGAATTCTGTGCACTAGTAATAATATTCTTATTCTTCACTCAATTACTTGTGTAACTTGCGATTACAATAGAAGACTATAGGGGTAAAAAGTTTGTTATCTGGTGAAAACCTTCCGATGCTTAAGTTAGGGTTTTATTTTATGATGTCAGAGAAAAAGAGAACTAAGGAGAATATAAGTTTTTTTTGACAAAATTTTCATCCCCTCACCTGGTAGCTATTAACCTCCTTTTATAGGTGTTATTATCTTTCTAATATGGTAAAACACTATGAAATCTGGTAACCAGAATCTGCGAGAATCACGAAGATTCCATAAGTTAAGCATTGGTTTTTGGTAGAATTGTATCTCTAGGATTCTTATTATATAAGAAACTTAATTTGATAAGAATTCTTATTTTAAAATAATTCAAAAATGTATGGAAAAGAGATGAATCTTTCACTAATATGCGAGGTTTTGGCAATCCATGCTTAAGGATCGTTATTCCCTTATGATAAGCTCAGGAGTCGTATATCCAAGACCTTCATGAGGTGTGACCGAGACCTTTGTGCTCCGCATGTCCGAGACTTTATAAGTTGTGGCCGAAACCTTTGTGAGCTATGACCGAGACCTTGATGGTTCATCCTTAGGATAAGATTCGATTCGAGCCTCCTAGTTACTCTGAGAGGTTTCGGCTCCAATCACTCCTACCCGAGACCTTTTCCTATTAATTTGAACGGCTTTCCTTGAATAGCAGTTGGCCTCGAAATACCATCCATCTTTTTTTGCAAGACCAACTCAAGCCTTTATCCTCCTGAACCTTGTGCGTTCTGGACTACTCCTAACAGAAGCTAAACGGTGACCTGTTCTAGAATATTAGAGTTGCATTAATTTCTCGGCATCTGATATTTTTGGAAGAGAGAGTTTAATAGTACAGATCTTAACTGAAAGTCCAATATGGAATCATCAATGAGGAGATTATAGTGTTGTTTCTAACAGAAATATAGTGCAAAAGTAGTGAAAAACATACTAATCTTTTAGACTTCTCATTTTTTTTATTAATCATCAAAGCACTTATTTATACAATTTATTTAAAACAGAAAAAGCATAAAATATGCAGCCAAATCTACTGCAGGTGCAGTAACAGAAATTTTCTAAACATTAGCTAAAGACTAGATCAAGCCTAACAGAACTTTGACAACTTTAATTCCATGTCAACAGCTCCTTAGACATGTCATTCAACACTCCTTCTTGGCTTTGGAGCTGCAGACTCCAAGCCTTTGCCTCAAGAACTCATACCTGGCTTTGGGAAGTGCCTTGGTCAGAATGTCAGCATTTTAATTTTCTGTTTTGCAGTAGATCAGCTGTATTTCTCATTCTCTTTGTACCTCTCTTAGGAAATAGAGTTTCAACTTGAAGTGTTTTGTTTTGTCATGAAACACTGGATTATTTGCAATTGAAATTGCAGGTTGGTTGTCTACAAGTATCTGT
>JAXCLQ010000013.1:9683823-9701323 GCA_035584115.1 Cedrela odorata | reverse complement strand
TAGAAATTAATTTCAAACCTGTGTGACTTTCGATTGCTACTGTACCTTTGCCTTTTACTGCAAGATATGCTCCATTTCCAATTCTAACTTTAGAAATGGCAGCTTTGTCAAGCTCTTTGAAAAGCTCTTGATCATAAGTCATGCGGTTTGTACAACCACTATCTATAAGCCAGCTTTCTGTAGAGCTACTGGTAGCAAAGCATGATGCCACAAACAGCTGCTCCTCTTGAGGTTGTTCAACAATAGTCTTGGCTTCTCCTTGCTGCTGTTGAGATTTGCATATTCTTTCCACGTGCCCTAACTGACCACACTTGTGACATTTTATATCTGGCCTCCACCAACACCTTTTTTGTGGATGATTGGATTTTTTGCAGTAAGGACATGGCGGAAATGTAGTGTTGTTTCTGTTGCTTTGCTTCTCTATCTTGTACATATTGTTTTGTGATATAGCTTGAAATGCACCCTCCACAGATCTTTCTTGCCTCATAAGTCTCCTTTATTCCTGAGCCTATAATGCATTCAGTAGTTCTGCCAAGGTAATACTTGACACATCTCTTGAGTTTTCTAGAGATGATATTGTAACCTCAAACTTTTCAGGAACTGTTACAAGGATTTTTTGAACTATTCTAGAATCAGAAAGATCAGAACCAAGAAGCCTTACTTTGTTAACAATGTCAAGAAGTCTGTCAGAGTAATCCTTGATTGTTTTTTATTCTTTCATTCTTTGCATCTCGAATTCTCTGATCAAATTCAGAACTTGCATGCCTTTGACTTGTTTATTTCCTTCATACTCTTTCTTCAGGAAGTCCCAAATTTCATTTGCTGTTTTCAATGTCATGATGCTGGTAAAAATTGTGGATGAAACAGCTGCAAATAAACTAGCTTTTGCCTTTGATTTCCTTTGCCTCTTCTCCTTGTGATTTTTTATTTGAGCCATAGTTGGATTATCAGGCAAATGAGGAACTTCGTACTCATTTTCAACAGCTTCCCACTGATCATTAGCATCAAGGTAAGCTTCCATTCGAACAGCCCACACTTGATAATTCATTCCATCAAACACTGGAGGTGCTATTGCATTGGATGAAGCTTCTGAAGTCATCATGAGTTGGTTATAGGCTTTTGTGTCTTGAATAGGGCAGATGGTGAGTGTTTAAGGCAAGTGTTTAAGGTAAGAGGTTAGGCTCACTCAACTTCACAGGTCTCTCAAGAACTTTACCAATTTGTTGTTTCTGACAGAAATATAGTGCAAAAGTAGTGAAAAACACACTAATCTTTTAGACTTCTCATTTTTTTTTATTAATCATCAAAGCACTTATTTATACAATTTATTTAAAACAGAAAAAGCATAAAAAATGCAGCCAAATCTGCTGCAGGTCCTAAACATTAGCTAAAGACTAGATTAAGCCTAACAGAACTTTGACAACTTCAATTCCATGTCAGCAGCTCCTTAGACATGTCATTCAACATATGGCAACATGGATTTGAAGTTACTGCATTTCAGAGTTCAGTTTTTAGAGAAATTTATGCACTGCTGGTGTAGAAGATAATGGAAAACATACTGTTATAGTTTTGGAAGTGGTGGAGAAAAGGCAATGTGACTGTCACTTTTTCAAGTTAAGCCCTTGGTGGTGGAAATGTTGTGGTCGTGGTGTTGACTGCACAGACAGGGTGTTTGTTGTTGGTGGGTGTGTTCTCATGGTAATGGTGATTTTTGTGGGTGCTAAGCAACTGGTAAAATCTCTTGTGGTGATACAAGAGGTCCAGGGTTCAAATTCCTCTCGCACCGGGGTAGGGAGGGGTTGGGTTTAGTTTCGTGTAATTATTTAAACAAGGATTTTTTTTCTTTAAATGGTAATGGTGATTGTTATTATGGTGGAGCATCATGGCGGCAGCTGCCTCTTTCCAGTATTTTTGAATATGGCTCTTATAGGCAAATTGATTCTGCATATAGACATCATAATTAGTCATTTTCCTCTCGGACAACAGGTGTTCAAATTTCAAATTTTGAATTGTCTACCAAAGTGCAACCTTGAAAATTTATCAAGTATTCTGTTTTGATACTGATTCTAATCATATACACACGGAATAGCCACTTATTGAATTGGGTGTCATTCATGTATCATTCATATATTGGTTGCCAGCTTGTTTTCTTTTGTGTCAAGGAGAACTTTCATAGTCTGCACTCCTTCCCTGCTTGGCAACAATTAAGCTGTAATTTGCTTCTTTTTAACATATAATAAGTTCGAGCCACCTGAAAGGAAACAAGAGATAGATGACTTCAAACAATTATTATCTTCTCTTCCCTACTCACCCGAAGAAAAATATGAGAGCCCAACAGATATATATATATATATATATATGTATGTATATATATATATATATATGAAATATAATATAAACACAACCAACAACTGCCAACTAAATTTAGCTTCTGGGTGGCTTGTTTTGAATTTCTTTGTTATCTTTTAATCTTATATGTCCAAGACTTATCTCTTTATTAGTGGTATTTTTTGTTGTGATTAGAAATCTATTGATCGAAAAGAATTTGAAGCAAAGCTCTCTGGTGTGGCCGGACTAGAATCTTGTGGTGGGGAACCAGTATGTTTCTTTCAGGCTGTGTGCTCTTGTATTTTATATTTAATTATTATTTATTATTAGTCTTGTTTGTTTCAGTACTAAGAATCAGCTATGTTTCTTTCTTCTTTCTAGCCTTTGCTAATGCAGGTGCGTCTCTTTTACAAAGGTTGTGCTGTCAAAGGAACTCTGCTTGTCAACAAGAAGGTATAAACCGTCCATTTCCTTTTCAAAAGCTGAATACACTGTTTAAATCTGTTTTCCGTAAAGTTGATTGTTTAAAGGGTTGAATCTAGTTCCAGTATAATTTTCTAAGACATGTTTGCTCATGGGGACGGATGAGGTTGGAGTAGGTCTTGGGCTCATGCCTTACTGAGCAAAGAATTGATAAACAGATGATTGGAATCCAACACTCACTATATCTTGGTGATTTTTTCTTTTTATTATATTGATGCCAACTCATTATGTCATGAGTTTAAAAGTTAGAAAGCAATGGATTGTGGAGCTATTATTGGCCCTGTATAGGTGAGTCTGAAGCTCAAGTACTTGGGGAGTTCGTAAAAACTTGTTCTCATCAAAATGCTGGTTTCTTTTTTACTTATCTTTCTTGTTTTGCACTGAAAGGATAATTTTTTGAAGTTAGTTTTGAAGCTTCTAGTGCTCGTGTTTGGAAAACAGAAATTTGACAATCAATTGAAGTAGATTTGCTTTTGGGTCCTTACCCATAAGCTTAACTTCTAAATTTAGTGGTTACTTAAACATATTATTTATGATTTGTTAGCTTCCTCCTCGAACCATTCAGATCAGGCCCTCAATGATCAAAGTTGAAACAGATCCTGATCCGGCATATAATCAGACATGTAACTCGTTGGAGGTAGTCAAAACAAGGTATTGTTCATTTCTTTCACATTATTTTCTTCATGTAAGTCCTCTATAGTTATTGAGGAATCAATTGCCCATCAATTAGAACACTTAGTATATATATATATATTGATTCTTTTGTTAGGCTTAAAATTTGAAACCACCTCATGCTTTCTGAGTATAAAAAAACATATTATACTACATTTCTGAATTAATAGAACAATTCAAATTGAATTTCTTTATTTTCATATAAGTAGTTAAATTCTTGTACAATTGGGCCATTATCTGGACTTACTTCATCTAAATGTAAGTCAATTGGAAAAACTTGGCTAGCGTTGGTGTAACAAACTGAGTTTTCGAGCCTCAGTTCTGTACAGATTCTTATTGACTGTTAAGTTCATTATATGTTCTGGTTAGAAATATTATAAAAACATTTGCAAATGGCTAATATTTGAATTCTATGTGATAGCTTTCGTTTAATTTGTTAATTTTTATATTTTGGGTGGATGGAGGCGGATCTTGATTGATTATTTTGATTATGACAATTTTGGTTTTGATGGAAGTCAGATGTCATGTAAGTTCTCTTCTCCTATGTTTTTCAGCTACCATTTTTAACTTACCTTTTTATATTCTCCAGTAATCAACCAAGAAAGACGTGTCTATCCAAGAATTTAATTGCACTTCTTAGCTACGGTGGGGTGCCAGAAATTTTTTTTGTGGATATATTAAGAAATGCTTTGGAAGATGCTCAGGGTGTTTTCTCCAATAAACAGAATGCTCTAAAAGGTAGTTTTCATGAAAGAGCAACTCTGTTTGGTTGTTATAAAATTTGTTTTATGAGTTATTTTTTTTTTTTTTTACTTTCTAAAATCTTATTTGTTAATTATGCTGTCATATGTGATCCTGTTTGGTATCTCTATAAGGATTCTGTTATAATTGTTTTTACTTAATATTTCTTCTTCTTAGAGTGTCCTTCTGTCTTCCTAGCTTCTTCAACTCATTTAAAAGTTTTTTCTTTTGTGTTTTGGTTCACATGTAGTTTTCCTTAACCATGGAGAGATGGATGATTTCATTGCGGCAAGAATGATCTTATCTGGGATTTCTCTTGATGAACCATATTTGCAATATCATCTCTCAATACTAATGGAGGAAAAGAAGAATCTTCAAGCAGGAAAGCTTCCTCTGACCGAAAGTTATTACCTTATGGGTACCGTCGACCCCACTGGAACCCTGAATAGCAATGAAGTCTGCATTATACTGTACGTATGTTCATTGGCGCATTTTTGTCTCACTGCATAATTTCAGTCATTATGCTGGTGACTTTGATTAACAAATGGTTAAATTTTTTTTAATTTCAGTATCTAGACTTGGGCCATTATTTGGCGCAATAGTAAAAGTTACTGTTCATACTAGAGTTCCTTATGTTGGGCTAATTCTTCATGCTGCTATATCCAGTCTTCTTAGTTGTTTATACTTTACACGGAAGAGTGGTGAAGTTTATAAATACCTATGTATTCTTCACTGAAAAAATTAGCATTTGTTTAATAGAACAAGTGTCTGTTTACACGGTGCACTTGAATTTTTGTCTGTCTATCTTTTTATTTCTTCTTCCTCTCATTTCCTTACTATTTATAATCCTATTTAAATACACATTTATATGCTCAAGCACTCTTCTAAATTATCTTTTTCATTTTTGAGAAAAAGATCTTATCTTCATTAGCCTTATGCTTCATTAAATATTTAACCTTGACTTCCCTAAGCAGTATTAATCCCACTTGTACCTTCTGTTGACTGCTGTTCACAGTCTCATTGCAACCCCTAACTTTATGGCTGTTTCTCTAATCGAACTGCTTCCCTTTCCCAGCTCCTCTTACAGACCTTAAACCTGCTTATTTTTGTAGCTTGTCTGACCAGGTAACCTTCAATAATTTTTTTTTGGGAAAACCATATTATCATGGTTATCCAAAAAATCCAGCTGCAAGTTTTGAACAACTTCTTCACCTGTTGGCCTTACACTTACTCATTTCATCAATATTGTAACTGAGCACCTTCTATGCTGCTGTAGACTGTAAAATTCATTTCTTCTACAATGATACATTTGCTCGGACAAGCACCTCTGGACAGCTCTTCGTATTTGCCCTACATCCAAAATAGACTTGGGTGTTGGATTCATGTTAATAAAACTTGTCTTCATGTTTTTCTTTTCTATTGGAAATTATATCTTTACACTTTGTCAACCTATATGATTTACTAAAGTTCAGCAGTAATTAAAACTAAAATGAAATTTTGAAGATGAGATTCTGCCAGAGTATCTCAAACCTGCTAATGAATGGAAACTCACTAAGGCACCGATGAAATATGTTTGACTCATCTAAGGACAATTTAACTATCAATTGTCGCTATATTAGAGTGTTGGTATTCTAACACCTTTTTTTCCTTTTCTCTTAATACGAGCTAGTTTTCTAACTTGAGTTTAAAAGAAATATATTTCAAATGTTGGCTTTCCCTGAGAAGAAAAATATGGAATTTGATTTGAGCATGATTTCTGAGGAAAGTGATATTAGCAGAAGTACAAGCTGCCATCAGCAAGGTATCCCTTCAAGTTATTCAATTTCAAGAATATGTTTTTGCTGGCTTGATGATTGATATGCTGAATTCTGATGCCAGATCCAGATTTATTAGTTTTTATCTGAAAAAGGTGATTGGGGAATCAAGGAGAGGATGTTCTCTATATAGAGTACCCTTAAACTTTTCTGATATATTACATGACTGGCTAACTGGTGTATAGTGTCTGCCCATAACAATCTCTACCAATGATATATTCAACAAAGTGAATTCTATCATTATTTTTAGTTTGTCATTTTATTGATTATTCAATATTGCTTTGACCTTGACCTGTGCAAATGAAAGTTGTGGTTGTTTAATTAAATGGTAACTGAAAAGTGCCTATGCATAAGTTTGTCCATGATACTTATTATGTTATGCTTTCTGATGAAATATACAGGAATGATGGCCAAGTTTCTTGGGAGAAGGTTTTAGTGTATCGGAATCCTGGCTTACATTTTGGAGATATACATGTTTTGAAGGCTACATATGTGAAGGAATTAGAAGATTATGTAGGAACTGCCAAGTATGCTGTATTTTTCCCTAGTAATGGGCCACGGTCCTTGGCAGATGAGATAGCAGGGGGTGATTTTGATGGCGATATGTACTTTGTTTCAAGAAATCCTGAGGTTGGCCTTTATTTTACATCAGTTCTTTATCAAAAAGCCTTGTTATATGCATATCTAAGTAACTGTTTAATACCCTTATTTGAAATATGTTTTCTCCCTTTTATATAATGACTGCTGCTTTGACTTCTTATTTGTTCATTTAAAGTCACTAAAGGTTATCTCTTTATTCTGAATTTCATTATTTTCTGCTCTTTCATAAGGTTCTGAGATGTTGAATACTTGGGCAATTTTTTGATTAGTATTAGACCACCATTCAGCTTCATTAGAAGTAGGATGTGATCCTCGATTAATTTTTAATTTCTTGCACATTTATTTTGTTGGCATAGCCTTTATTCTTTTTTTTTTTTGTCTGTTTTTTTATAGGGAGAAGTTACATTGTTTAATTGTGAATGGCATGATATTCAAACATTGGACTTTGTACTGTCTTCTGAATGTTCCTTCTCCTTGTGGGGCTACCTAATTTTTGGAATGCTCAAGTCTGTACCCTCTGAATCTCTCTGCACCTGAAGTATCAGATTTTATGTGTAGGGGAAGGATCCGTGGCACAATATTATGTATCTATCTTTTATTATCTGTATAAAGGTTAGGATAAAGAGCTCTAATTTTTTACACAAGTTTTGGATCAGTTAGTGCAGTTTCAATTGTTGGGGTTAAATCTCAAGTGTGCGCTAATTGTAATTCACTAATTACGCATGCCAGAATTAATCTCAATCATTGAAGTTGTGTTGATCTAATGGTCTAAAAATTGTGTAGTAATGTGTAGAAAAATGTGGTGCCACAAATCCTGACCCTTTATATACATCTACGCATTGTCCTACGTATTAGCTACATAATTGTCCTACTTAGCTTGATTTGTTTCTGCTTTTGTATTGTTTTTCTTACACAACTGACACGTAGAGGTCCTTTTGAAATTAATATTGCGTCAAATTCTGCATATAATTTATGATTCATATGATTTTGATTCTTCCAAAATTCGAGCATCTATTACTGTTTTTCTCTTCAGCTGTTGAAACACTTCAAGGAGAGTGAACGTTGGACATCTACTTCAACAAATATTTTACCCAGCAAAAGACCGAGTGACTTTTTGCCCGAGGAATTGGAGGATGAGCTTTTCAAACTTTTCTTGACTACAAGATTTCAGCCAAGGTTTTGATTGATTGTTTATATTGATAACATTTTGGTTTTTTATCATGATGTTGAAATTCAGCTTATTGCTACTGTCTTCTGCACTACATTGTTTGAAACTATGAGATCTCCTGTGAAATATAGATGTATTTGATTCTTTAAGTACTAGAAAAAAAAATATTATTTGAAGTTTCCTTTTTGAAATTATCAATTGGTCATCCTTTCTAACTTCAGCACTGGGCCTAAAAGATTTGTTCCTTTGAGGTTTAATATTAAGCATAGTAAAAAAGTTGGTTCAAAGCCATACATCTTACTTTAATGTTTCACTACATTTGCCTAACCTTGTTGTTTCCCCATTTCTCAACATTTTTTCTTTTGGGTACTGCGGCAGAAATCTCCATGCCATGGTCTTGATAAATATGTTTTGCATTATGTTTATATTGGAACTTGAATATAGACATTCAAAGTTTCTTTCCATTATAAAGGCCCTGATACTAATGTTTGCCCTTAGTTATGCCAAGGGTGTGGCAGCTGATAGTTGGTTAGCAATAATGGATCGATTTCTGACACTAGGAGACGAGAGTGCTGATGAGAAGGTTACTATGAAGAAAAGTATGTTGCAGTTAATTAATTTATACTATGATGCTTTGGATGCTCCCAAAAAAAGTGGTAAAAGGGTTAGTTGTTATAAACCACTCTTCTATATCTAACTATTTTTAATGCATAGTCCTTGATCTTTCAAGAATATATATATATATATATATATTTTTTGGAGATACCAGTCTCATTTGAAATTTGCCATAACTACCTCAAAACAGATTGAAATTCCGAAAGAATTGAAGGTAGAAAGATTTCCACATTACATGGGAAGAGACGAAGCAGTTTCTTTCAAATCCAAATCTGTTTTGGGAACAATTTATAGTACAGTGAAATCATATGAACCATTGGATCTGTCCGTGAAAGGTAAGCGTTTTGTCATCCAGATTAGAGAAGTTTTCTTTGATGAGTAAGATTTATAAAATGATAGAAATGTTTTATTTTTTAGAAGTTTGGAAACTTCATTATTTCAATGATGGAGTCCCTGAAGCTTGCATGACAAAATGGAAAGACTATTATAATCAGTACAGGCAAGACATGCGGGCAGCCTTGCAGAATGGTGGAGAGGACAAAAATGAAGCTGCTGAAAAGGTCATAAGAAATGAAGCTGCTGAAAAAGTCATAAGAAAATATAAGCAGGTAAGTTTTCAGCTCCAGGATTCTCATATGATTATGATCAATACCTGTTGGCATGAAATTGCCTTTCTCCATTTTTTTTTTTAAAACTCTGTTAGTAACCTGTAATTTCAGATATTATATGGATGTGCGGAATTTGAACAGAGCACAAGGAGTCTGGAAGAGATATATAATGAAGCTCTTGCCATATATCACATTACTTACGACTTTGCTAGGAGCCAAGGAAAGGTTAAATATTGTAACTTTGCTTGGAAAGTCGCAGGTTCAGCACTCTGCAAACTTTATGCTATCAAACAAAGTGAAAGGACCATGGTTTGTTCAGCTTCTGTTCTTAAGGAGATCTGTGGTTGAGGTTGAAGGAATGTTGTATGAGAATCATGCTTTTCTGTTGTCTGTTGTGATCTGAATAATTGTAGTATAATATAATGTTAATAGTGTAACGCTATGAATCATTCCTCACTGATTGTAAATCATGACAATGGAAGGGATAAAGAAATGTTGTAATCAAGTGAAGTATATTTTCTCTCTGAAAGAAAAAAAAAATACTAAAAACTAGGAAAGAGTGCGATTTTAGGCCTGTCTCTACTGATTTAATAAGAGTGTCTTGATTTATACTAGAACAATCTAAATCCTATCCAATTCGCCTTTGAAATTCCTAATTGCATGGGGGTCCAAATACGAAAGGAGGATGTGAATTATTTGGAAGTTATGACGATTCATTTTGTGAATGAATGCAGCCATCCAACATATTCTTTCCATATTCCAAATGCGTACGGCTTACCAAACGAAACTGGGCCCTCAAACCAACACCAAGGTCGCGGCAAAATTGACTGACTCTGTATTGCAATGCACCACTGTCACTGATGCTGAATTTTGCACAAATTGTAAGTTAGAAAAATTTTCAATCTTTGTTTTAATCCTCATGATTAGAGAGAGTTTTCAATTATCCCATTTAATAAATTAACATTTTCTCGAATTTAATAAGAGTGAGTTAGTTTAAATTATTGATGCAATTTTATATTTATTATAATATTAAAACAAAAAAAAAGAAGAATTTTGCCGCTTAAATCCAATGAGACCAAAACATTATCCAATTTTGACAGCGACTGCAGCAGAAGCAAAACAGAACACTCTTCTCTGTATCTGTATCTCTATATCTATGTTCCTAAGATCACATTTCATTTCATGCGCAGGCATACATTGAACATAAACTCCAAATTGGTAATAAAATAAAATAATAACTCAACAACTCGTGGTGGTGTCCTTATCTTTCATCGTCATGTCTCTTTTTTCTTTCTTTCTTTAATACAACTCGTCAATAATTACAATTATTTTGGGGCACTCAGTTAGCCTTCCACTGCCCAATTAGTCAACAATACAACGACAGAGATTTTTATATCTACAGTAGGTCATTCCACTGGCAAAAGAGAGCCAGGTGAGTGTTTGTTCCTGTGTTGTGTTTTGTTAAAAGCAGAAGAATCAGTATCAGTTGCAGAGCATACTGACATAACTAACTAACAGCAACTGCGAGAATAATGGAGAGTACAATGAAGGATATAAGAGACGGCGCCTCGGTTCTAGACATGGACCCCAAATCCACCGTTGGTGGTGGCGTTGAAGATGTCTACGGTGAGGATCGCGCCACTGAGGAACTGCTCGTCACTCCCTGGACTATCTCCGTCGCCAGGTCACCTCCTCTGTTCTGTTCCTTCTTCTATGTATACATGTTTATAATATGTTATGAAATTCTATTTTTTTAAACTCTGAACGTCGTACGTGTGATGCAGTGGCTACTCTTTGTTGAGGGATCCACACCATAACAAAGGGCTTGCTTTCACTGAGAAAGAGAGGGATGCCCATTACTTGCGCGGCCTTTTGCCTCCTACTGTTATGAGTCAAGAGCTTCAGGTTACAGTCCTCGTGATTTGATTTTGACTTCTAAATTTTCAAGACTCTTATTATATCTTCTAAATAGTTATTACTGTTACTTTTGATCGTTATAACGATTTCTATTAGCTGCAAACAGGAGAATAAATTGATGAACAGTATTCGACAGTATCAAGTTCCGCTGCAAAAATATATGGCCATGATGGAGCTTGAGGTGTCCTCTTTTTACTCATATAAATAATCTTGATTGCAGATCTGGTGGTGGTATATATTTTTATAGGCTTTTGAAATAATTTTTTTTTTTTTTGGGGTTTTATTATGTGAAAAGACGCGTAGGCTTAGTTATAAATTTTCAGTGGTGTTTAAAATTTTGAACCGACAAACTGACTGTCTACAAGTTGGGGAAATAGGAAATAAGTCAGTTTGGTGTTTTTGGGTTAACAGGAGCGAAATGAAAGATTGTTCTATAAGCTACTGATTGATAATGTTGAGGAATTGCTTCCAATTGTTTACACTCCAACTGTCGGTGAAGCTTGCCAGAAATATGGAAGCATCTTCAAGCGTCCTCAGGGTCTATACATAAGTCTAAAGGAGAAGTATGACTGTCTCTTTGTTTTGCCGTACTGCCCTGTAAGTGTATAAATTTTGACTGACTTAATATAATAATTGTGCAGGGGAAAAATTCTTGAGGTATTGAAGAACTGGCCTGAAAGGAGTATTCAGGTTATTGTTGTAACAGATGGTGAGCGCATTTTGGGACTTGGGGACCTTGGTTGTCAGGTCAATGTCGACATTCATTTTCTTCTTTTACTTGCATCCATGAAAAATAATTATTATTGAAATTATGAGGATGGCGATGAGACGGTTGACATTACCATGCTTGAAATGTTCTAGGGGATGGGAATTCCTGTTGGGAAATTGGCTTTGTATACAGCCCTCGGTGGAGTTTGTCCTTCAGCAGTAAGCATTTCTTTGATAAAATGTTTTTTGTTTTCATTATCTTTGCTCTCATGAAGATCTTCTTTCATCTGGCCTTACATGTGCCATTGAACGTTCTAGAGAGGAAATGAAACCACGACTGTGATTCCATCATATCCCATCATCATAATTATTTTATTATTTTGTTTTATTCTCTTGGCTTCCTTTTGTAGTGTTTGCCCATAACCATTGATGTGGGTACAAACAATGAGAATTTGTTGAAGGACGAGTTCTACATCGGGCTGAGACAAAAGAGGGCAACTGGACAGGTTTCATAAGTCAGGTTCATAGTTTGTTATTGAGGAATCATAAAGTTATTTCAGTACTGAGGCAATTTTGACTACTTTTCAGGAATATGCTGAGCTTCTCCAAGAGTTCATGAGTGCTGTCAAACAGAATTATGGAGAAAAAGTTCTTATACAGGTTAGACTTGAGAGTAGATTACTTGCTTTTGGAATTATGAATTTTTTTGCGCGTTTCTGATTCCAGTTCTTTTAAACCAAATTCTGCAGTTTGAGGATTTTGCAAACCACAATGCTTTTGAGTTGCTTGCAAAATACGGCACCACTCATCTTGTGTTCAATGATGACATACAGGTAAGAGGTAGTGGTAGTTCTATATTGAAGCTTGTAGTTTTTTGTTTTTTCTAAATTACCGTCTCCTTTTATTTCAGGGAACAGCATCTGTTGTACTTGCTGGTGTAGTTGCTGCACTGAAGTTGATTGGTGGCACCTTGATCGAGCATACATTCTTGTTTCTTGGTGCTGGGGAAGTAAGCCTTCTTATCTAAAAGATGATTAAGAAATAAACTTTATAATTAACTTTTGAGGATATGGGTTTGAAATGAAATTGCTTTTGTTTTGAAATGAACAAAATGCATTCTCCCGTTTATGTTATCTTGTACACCATTATGTCCACCATCATGATTAATTTTTGAAGATAAATGTCTGATTCCATTATGTTTAAATTTTGAAGATAAATGTCTGATTCCTCCAATTGATCAGCAAACTCACTTTATCTTATGTTTATGACACTGCAGGCTGGAACAGGTATAGCAGAACTTATAGCTCTTGAGATGTCAAAGCAGGTATTAACTTACTATTTTCATGTGTATTGTCTTATGTTTATGTTATTCACATTGGGAGGTCAAGTAATTTATGATGTAATGATTTGCAATATTCTTGATTGATTTATTAGCTTTCATCTGTCATTTGCAGACAAAAGCTCCTGTAGAAGAGACCCGCAAGAAGATCTGGCTTGTGGACTCGAAGGTAGTAGAGAGCTTTATCAAGATTCTTCACCAAGAAAAAATTTAACTGCTTGACTTTATATTTGTTTTCTTGTTTTGCATGCAGGGATTGATTGTCAGCTCTCGAAAAGATTCACTTCAACACTTCAAGAAGCCTTGGGCTCATGAACACGAGCCTGTCAACAATCTATTAGATGCTGTCAAGGTCTTTAAAATATTTCTTAGAGTAATCTTCAGTTTTTTGTGCGATTGTGGTCCTTAATTTGCTTATTTTCTTATGTCATAAGTCAATTAAGCCAACAGTTTTGATTGGATCATCTGGAGTCGGAAGAACCTTTACAAAGGAAGTGATTGAAGCCGTGGCCTCCTTCAATGAGGTACTCTTTCTCACTTTATCCTTGGATTTATGATGAAGTTTAATCTTTTTCAAGTGGAAGAAATTGAGCCTGCTGTGGTTAAATTGACTGGCAGAAACCTCTCATCCTTGCTCTCTCCAACCCAACCTCACAGTCTGAATGTACAGCTGAAGAAGCTTACACTTGGAGTAAGGTACAAACAATAATTTTGCAACTGTTTCAGGTTTCAACTAAGTTAGAGGATAATATTTTGTGAAGTATGTTTGTGTAGTTTTCTATGCAAGTCAAATTCATTCTAATTATGTTCCTTTCTTCTGTTTTTGATTTGAAGGGTCGTACAATTTTCGCCAGTGGAAGTCCATTTGATCCTTTTGAATACAATGGAAAAGTTTTTGTTCCTGGCCAGGTCCGTAGTCATAATTGTTTTACTGTTGTAATAATTACTTGTTATTGGGTATTGGCTGAGCATGGAACGCTGACATTTTTGCTTTTGTTATGAATCCAGGCCAACAATGCTTACATCTTCCCTGGATTTGGTTTGGGTTTGGTCATCTCTGGAGCAATTCGTGTGCATGATGACATGCTGCTGGCAGCCTGTAAGTAGGCAGCATTCAATAATGATAAATAGCCTGCCCTTTTCTTCCTCTTTCTGCTTCCCTACCATGTCTAAATTGAAATAAAATAATCTTGTCAAATGGATTCAAAGAATTAAGATATCAAAGAATTTCATAACAATCTGATATAAAGAGAACAAGTCTAACAGAAAATCTAATATATTTGCGAATATTTAAGCTAACCATGATTGAAACTTTTCATTTGGAGAATATATACAATTTTTAGAGCCGGTTAAGTTGGTAAAGACTAAATACATATGTTTTCTTGACTGACAGCGGAAGCATTGGCGAAACAAGTTACAGAGGAGAACTTTGCCAAGGGATTGATCTACCCACCGTTCTCTAATATCAGAAAAATTTCGGCCAATATAGCTGCTAATGTAGCTGCCAAGGCATATGAACTCGGTGAGTGAGTGAATTATTATGTCGTGGATACCCATGAACAAATTCTTGACTACTTACATCTGAAACTTGATTTTATGCTTAATTTTTCTGGTTTTGTAGGTGTGGCTACACGTCTACCCCGACCTCAGAATCTGGTGAAGTATGCTGAAAGTTGCATGTACAGTCCCATCTATCGAAACTATCGATGAATGTTCATCCCAAATTTCACGGCATTCCATTTCATGCTGTCGAGCTGTGTTTCCCAATTCGCATAGTGTGTCTTAAGCGAGCAAAAATAATTTGTAATAGTTTTCTTTTTAGTGTACTATAAAGATGTTCGTACTTATTTGACATATTGGATAATGGGTATTTATGGAGTAAATAATAAGGTGGTGTTAGAGCACTGCTTAATTCCTAGTTCTTGTATTGCTTGTGAACTTTTAGTTTCTTGTAAGAGCCAGGAAATTTTATTCAACTGGAACAGAGAAAATGAGCTATAAAATTAGGGTATATTTAGTCTCAGCCGTTAGCCCTTTAATTCTAATATACCACTATTTTTTGTTAATTTTATTTTATTATATATAAATTTATTTCTTGTAGTAAACTTAACATTCAAATTAAAAATTAATTTAATCTAAAAATAAATAAAATATCAAACAAGTGTATTCATAATATTTTTTATTAGTATTTATACATTATAATTTTAAAATAAATTTATTATTCTATTATTATTATCAATAATAAGTTTAATTTAAAATTATTAGTTATGAATAAAGGTAAAAATATATTTTTTTTTATTATGAATATGTTTGTTTGAAATTTTTATTTATTTTTAAATTAATTTTAAAAAAATCCAATTTATATGTAATTTTTAATTTGAATGTTGTGTTTATTACAAAAAAGAATCTAAACTTTTTTAGTTCATTAAGTTTGAATAATTTAAGATTTTGGAGATTAATACCAATTTAATATGTTAATATCACTAAACTTATTATTTTACAGGGTATTTTCACGTAATTTTTTCGAGGTCTGATTAAATTATACATAAATGTAAATTTTTAAAAAATTAGCATAAAGTACCCTTTAACAGTTAATAATAAATTGTTATATTTAATTATTAGTTGACTGACAGTAAAATGTTATTTTTGTCTTTTTACGTTTATATTACAAAAAAAAAAAAAAAAACCTTTACCTTTCTTTTCTTTACTTGAATAAGCAAAATACTTGGAAACATATCTTGGAAACAAAATAATTTATACTGAAATTTCTTGAGAAAATTTTGAAAATAATCTAATTTTACACTTATTTTATATTTATGATCAACTTTAATTCAATTTTATCAAACGAATAAATTTTACATAATTTGAATACTTTTACGCTCATGACCACTTAAACCTTACAGTACTTACGTTATAATATCTATACTCAATACTCATATTTCCTTCAAAATTAAAACTAGCACTATATTACTCGTGCTACAGTATTTTTATTTTTTAAAATTATATTTTTTTATTTTTTTTAAGTTTACAATTTTATAGTAATAAATTTTATTGTAAATAAAATTAATTTCATCACTTATTACCTATTATATATATTTAAAAAATAAAGAAATTAGTTATTAATAAGTAAATTTTAAAAATAAAAAATAAAAAAATTTTAAATTTAAAAACATATTAAAAAAAAATAATTTATTTTTTAGTTCGCTCATGCCAAGCGCCTAAGCACGCACTAAAAGAAAAAATTAGATATTAATAAAAAAATTTAAAATTTCTGCGCTCGTACATAAGGCCTGAGTGTACACTAAAAAATAATTTTTTCCTCATCTTTTAGTGTATTTTTAAAATTTAAAAATTAAAATTAATTATTTTTTAGTTTACAATTTTATTATAATAAAATTTATTATAAATAAAATTAATTTTATTACTTATTATGTATATTTTAAAAAATAAAAATTAATTATTAATAAAAAAATTTTAAAAATTAAAATTTAAAAATACACTAAAAATAAAAAATTATAAATTTTTATAATAAAATTTATTATAATAAAATCGTAAACTTAAAAATATAAAAAAATTAATTTAAAATACACTAAATTTTGTCTTTTAGTGTGTGCTCGAGTCATGCACAGGCCTGTGCTCGAGTGCTGCACATGAGTGAAGGCCTAGGCTCGAGCGCTACGTACAAGCGCAAGCCTATGCTCACTCGCAAGGCTGGAGTGCGTACTAAAAGATAAATTTTTATTTTTATTTTTTAGTGTATTTTTAAAATTTAAAATTTATTTTTTAGATTTATTTATTAGTAACTAATTTTTTAAAATATACATAATAAGTAATAAGTGATGAAATTAATTTTATTGTAATAAAATTAACAATAAAAAAGTTTAAAATTTTTATTTTAAAATTTTTTATTAATAATTAATTTCTTTACTTTTTAAAAACATACATAATAAATAATAAATGATAAAATAAATTTTATTGTAAATAAAATTTATTATAATAAAATTATAAACTTAAAAAATTAAAAATATGTAATTTTAAAAAATTAAAATACACTAACAGTAAAAAATACGTTTTAAGTGGCTGGAGGGTTAAAAAAATTGAATTAGGGTCGGTGGTAGTAAAGTCAAAAGTAGGGGTAAAAATAAGGTTATTTTATAAATTTTTTCAAATTTCTTCTCCAAGTTAAATCCTATCATTTCAGCAGAAAATTCATAGTTAATCGACATTTACGAGATGGAAGAACTAAGTGCGGAGGGCAAAAATCGCGTCAATTTCTGGCAGCCTTAGGTCATATATATATATATATATATATGTAGAGAGATAAAAAAAAAAAAAAAAAAGTTAGCAATAACAACTCCTTTGCTAATTTCTCATGCTCTAACAACGAAAATCAACTGAACAAGGTGGAGTCCATAACCAAGAGGTACGAATTTGATTTTCATCTACCCATCCATTAATGCCTAAGTTTCTTTTTTCTTTTTTATTATTTTCGAATGGGTAAATAAAT
>JAXCLQ010000013.1:9621926-9639628 GCA_035584115.1 Cedrela odorata | reverse complement strand
ATATTGAGGCTATACAACTGATTATTTCTCATAATTAAGTATTGTAATCTCACCTTTTAGAATGAGTAATTGCATGCTTATACATACCTGACTCTTAGTTACCTTTCTTGGCTTAACTTTCTTGGCTATATATATCCCATTCAGCTTGTCATTGTAGTCATCCAAAGCTCAATCAATTTCTTGTTCTCTTGAATTCTCCCTTTGTTTCATTCAACAATGGAAGTTTTGCGTCAACAAATTGCTGCAATGAGGCAATCCTTCTTTGATGAGGTTTAATTTCTCTCCCTATCTTCTTCTTCTTTCAAATGTTTATTCAACTTCTTGCTCGGTTACTCTTATTGTAAAATATATTTTGGAAGTATTTCATGTTACCATGCTAACAATTTCTTGTCTCTTGATCATTAGATATAAAAAAATATCTATTTATCAACGAGAAAATTATATTTGGGTCTCTAATTTTTTATCTTTTCTTAAATAAAAACTTTTTATTTTTATTTTTATTAAATAAATCCTTAACTGTCACTTGAAATTATCAAATTACCCTTTTGATATTAATTTTTTACCATGACAAAAAATTTTAGATAAGGGATCAGCATGCAGCAGCCCAGTCCTGTTTGTTATAGCCTAATCACATGAAGTTAAGGCTGTTGCACGACAACATGTGAATCGATGTTGCTTATTATTGCAGGAAGTATTGGACAAGTATTTCATTCAGCTTGAGAAACTTGAAGACATGTCAAACCCTAGCTTCGTTGAGGATGTGGTCACCTTGTACTTCAGGGACTCAACCAAACTTTTGGCTAACATTGAGGAGGAAATGTAAGTTTTCAATGATTTCTGTAATTTTATAATAAACCATTTTCTTCTTAAATTACTGTAATAATGATTTAATTATGATGGTTAAGGGAGAAAACTCCTGTGGATTACGTGAAGCTGGATAAGTGCTTTCATCAGCTCAAGGGAAGCAGTGCCAGGTAAATTAAAACTTTATTACTCTTTTTTTATGTTTTAATTTTACTATTACAAATTTGACGAGCTTCATAATTGATATTTACAGCATTGGTGCTAACAAAGTCAGGAATGAAGTTAACAAGGCAAGAGAATTTTGCAGGGATGGAAATTTGGAAGCGTAATGTTCTTACTTCATCCACTATTTCTTTTTACTTGCTGATTCCACTAAATGGGTTTGATTATTTATTGATTTTGGGCTGAATGTGTGCAGAGCAAAGGCCGCTTTCCAGCAGCTGAAAGTGGAGCATTCCACTCTCAAGACCAAACTCATGGCTTATTTCGAGGTTTAATTCTCCCATAAACGTCTTAATTTCTTGATATATTGAACATATTTTGATTGAAATTTTTTTTTTGGTTAACAGCTGTTGGCTGAAGTTAGTCCTGCTTAGAGAGCTGGGAAATCAATGGGAATGAAGTAGAGGGAATAAGAAGATAGTGACAGATTGGTGGTTGCCGTTTGGGGGATTACTTCTCTGAACCAGTCAATCATTTCTCTTGGGATTAGTTTACCTTTTTATGTTGTTTCTTTGGCGTTTGGTTTTCATGTCCAGTGTGCGGCCCGTTGGAAATTATATTTCTAATGGGCTTTTCGTAATAAAATGTTTCCTGTCGTTTAGGGTGTCTTCTCTTTGTGCCCTTTTAGAGTCAGCATGTAAACCTTTCAAATTCCGAGTTGAAATAAAAAGTGTGTTTTAATATATTCTCTCTCAAAGCTTCTCATGAATTTCTTTTTATAAAAGGGAACCTTGTAATGTTTAACCAAAATGTATAAAAAGGTTCTGGCCATATTATCACAAATGGGATCTGAATTTCAATTTGTTTCAGAATTGCAGTTGTTAAGTTAAAATTGTTATAATCACTTCCAATTTTAAGATTCACCTAATTTGTGTTCTATATAGGACCGCATCGACATTAAGGCTTCTTTTTAGTGCCTCTGATTATGCTACCTTAAATGTTTCAATTTTCAACTCATTGACAAGTAAGTCGAGAAAAATTAGATTAAACTCGATTCTGGCAATAATCTAAGCCAGCACAACACGACGTTCGCCGTATGTTACACAACACCATGCAAGAGATCTAAAGTTGGACTTAAAAACTGAACCACACCTGCTGCCATGCCATGTCTGCAATACTGCCTTAAAATAGATTTAACAACCATGCCCTTTGAGAGAGTTTTTAAACATTTTAGTTACGTGTTTGTCTCTAGCTATGATTGAAGGCTGGCAAGGTTGAAGAAAGCGCCTCGCATGTGTGTCAATTGAGCATAAGTTCCTCTTTCCACCACTTTGCCATCGGCAACTAAGACTATTGAGTCCAGCTTTTTTATGGTGTTCAGGCGATGGGCTACCACGATTGTTGTTCTTCCAACCATGATTCTGTCCAGTGCTTCTTGCACAACTTGCTCCGATTGCACGTCCAGAGCACTCGTTGCCTCGTCGAGTAGCAGGATTGTCGGGTTCCGAATTATAGCTCTTGCAATTGCTATTCTTTGCTTCTGCCCTCCTGATAATTGCACCCCTCTTTCACCGCATTCGGTTTCGTACCCACCTTTAAGTGATCTACAGCAAAAACCACGCAGTCCAATAAAAAAAAATGTTATGCCCGATCCAGATGGGTAGTTTACCAATTAATGAGAACAGATTAATAAGCTAGAATACTTACGAGATAAATTCATGAGCATTGGCAGCTCTTGCAGCATCCACCACTTCGTTTTCCGAAGCATCGAACTTCCCAAACACAATGTTGTCACGAATGCTCCCCGAATAAACCACTGGCTCTTGGCAGACAAGCGCAGTGTGCTTTCTGTACCATTGAACATCTAATTCCCTTACATCCACCCCATCAACTTTCACTGATCCTTTTTCAACATCGTAAAATCGTTGAATCAATCCTATTACTGTTGATTTTCCACACCCACTTTTCCCGACAAGTCCAACACTAGTTCCTGGTTTCACCTCTAAGCTAAACTGGCGTAAAACCAGAGTATCTGACCTGCTTGGATATGCAAAGTCAACCCTTTTCATTTCTATCTTTCCTGTTATCTTTTGTAACTTGCCTCCAATTGTGACATCTCCAGCCTGATAGAATTAACAAATGAATTAATCGACCCTAAACTTTATGCTATAGTTTTTAAACCAAAACCAGCTTCAAAGAATTTTAAAAAAATTGTTCCTTACTGTTGAAGACCCCGGAATCAGGGATTGACGGTCAAGAATCTTGATCACAGATGCAACCGCGGTTGATCCCTTGGCTAGATCAGACGTCATGCTTCCAGCTTCAGCTATAACCTTTCCGGTGCTTACCAATATGAAAAATGTCTTAAAAACATCCCCTGCTGATATCTCTCCCTTTTGCACCAATGTGCCACCATACCAAAAGTCCATAGCCCATGACATAAAAGTCAGGCACTGAGCTGACCCCATACCAATTCCAGCTAGCCAAGACTTTTTCCTCGCCATCTTTCTAGGTTCTTCTTGGGCATCATCAAAAAGTTGTAGAACCTTTCCTACACTTCCGAATGAAGTTACAATTCTATGATTAATGACTGATTCGACAGCAATTTGAGTACTGTGATTTTGTGCCTTAACAAAGTTGTTCGAAGTAGTTGAAAGCAGTACTTTTCTAGTGTAGAAACATAGGATTGTTAGTGGTTGGGCTGCGATCATAACTAGGGCTAGTTTCCAAGCCACAACTAGCCCCATAATCATTGCGATGGTGACAGCAGAAGTAGTTTGAACTAACAAAGAAATTCTGTCCGCAACTAAGGATTTAACCATGGAAGCCTCGTTACTCAATCTAGCACATAGTGCCCCACTTGAGTTTTGCTCTTCATCAAACCACGCGGCTTCAAATGTCAGAATCTTTTCAAGCATTCTTAACCTTATTCTCTTGGTTAGCCTCCCACCCATATAAGCAAAATTGTAATGTTGCAAAAGATTCAAAACAAGAGAAATCAAGGAAAGTGAACAGAAAATTAGGGAATATGTACGCATTCGTGCTTGCATTTCTTGGTGGCTTTTAGCAAAGAAAGCTGAAATCATGCTACCAATGGTTAAGGCATAGGTAGGTTGAATTGAGCCAAAGGCTACGGCTGAGAGGCTTCCAATTAGACCTTGTTTCCATTCAGGTGAGTTTAAAGAGAGAAGCCTCAAGAAAGAAGGATGTGGGAGAGTTACTGGCTGTTGGCCATCATTAACACGTACTGGTGAAGCAAAGATAGCCGGGCTTGATCTTGATGCGCTAAGCCGTCCACCAGTGCTTCTTGTGGCAGAAGAGACATATGTTTCTGGGTTTGGTTCTTTATCATCACAGCTGAATGGTCTCTGCAATTTTGCCATTTTTGCATAATGGCCATTTGTTCTGTTGATGAGATCACTGTGCGAGCCCATTTCTACTACGCAACCATTACAAACAACTGCTATGAGGTCTGCATTTCGGACTGTTGACAGCTTATGTGCCACCACCTGAAATATATATCAAATAACTATTAGGATAATATTGTAATTAAGTATCTTAATTCATATTTCATACTCTAATATTAATAAGTAAGGCCGTTAGTAACAGGTTTTGCAAGCAACTGCGCTGCAAATGAGATATAAATTAAATAGGTGTACATTTTTTTTCTTCTTGAAGAGATGATCAATACTTGTACTCTTAATATAGAAACCTTGAAAGATAATGAAACGTTGTTTCTAAAAGAAGGGAAGAAATAGATGATCAATTAAGGCAGAAGAATGTGGACAAAGGTAAGGATCTCCCTATAGTATAAAACTAAATACTAAGTCTAACCAAAAACTGATCATCAAAACCAAGCAAAATTGACACCATATAATAGATAAACCAATCAATTAATTATAGTACCAGAGTGGTTCTTCCCAAGGAGACCTGATCAAGGGCATTTTGCACCAATGTTTCTGATTCAGAATCAAGAGCACTTGTTGCTTCATCAAGTAGAAGAATCACAGGGTTCTTGATAATGGCTCTAGCAATGGCAATTCGCTGCTTTTGTCCACCTGATAAAAGTGCTCCACGTTCACCAACCTGCTGCCACTTGATTTTGTTAATACCATACTTGAATGATCAAAAAATTACACCCATCGAATAGTAGTTTTAAAAAATTAAAGACACATTTTAGATATAACTTAATTAAATACAATCTTATGAATATAAGAAAAGAAAAACTGTCTTTTTTCTTATGTTCGTGATATTAAATTAAATTTTAGGATTGTATGCAAAAACACCGAACCAAAAAATGTTTCTATAATTTCTCTTGTACTGATGCTTTCAGAAGCAAAGAAATATTGCATCCAGATTGTAAACGAAACAGACCCTTTTTCTTGGCAAATTCAAGTATAAGATGTTATGTTTATTCTTCTCAGACAGTTACTCAAAGAAGCTATCCATATAATCAAAATAAATGATCCACTTAATTACCTTTGTTTCGTAACCTTCAGGAAGCTGTCTTATGAAATTATCAGCATTTGCAGCAGTGGCTGCAGCGATGATTTCATCCATGGTGGCATCAAGCTTCCCAAACATTATGTTTTCCTTAATTGATGTCCCAAACAATGCATGCTCTTGACTAACTAGACCCATTTTTCCTCTTATCCATTTCAACCGCAGTGTTCTGATATCTACACAGTCAATCTTAACAATTCCATCATCTGCATCATAAAACCGTTGAACAAGAGCAATTGCAGTTGATTTACCGCTTCCACTAGCCCCAACAAGAGCTACTGTTCTTCCAGCTTCAACTTTCAGATTGAAATCTTTGAGAACAACTGAATCAGGACGAGAAGGGTACGAGAATTTGACATGCTCAAATTCTATTTCTCCTCGAAGTTCGTCTAACACGAGTCCGTTTGCGTCTTCACCATCAATCTCCGGAATCCGGTCTATCCTGTTGAATATTCGTGAAGCAGCAATTGAAGCTTCTGTGAAGTACTTCAATTCAGGAAGTGCCGATCCTAGGGATCTGCAGGTGCAGGAGCAATTTATGTATAGACGCGGGTAAGAAGATGAAAATCTTATATACATCAGCTTTGATGAATGATACTATTAGTTAAATGGCTTCCTTCATTCTAGCTAGTAGTATATATCAACCACATTTGTTTAGTTTCTAGAACTCCTAAAACTTACTCAACATCTTATATATAGTAAGAATTTTCAGTGATAGTATATCCTAAGGGCACAAGTTAAAAGAAAAGAGCGTTTATTAAAAGCTAATTCTAACTGAAATCAACTACAATGAAGCATTTTTTGTGCATTGAATATAATTATGTTCCTGAGTTTTTTCTAATACTACTCAAAGATATAATGTGACAAATTTAAACCATGAATGTTGAACCAATACACAATGTCATATGACAAAACAATTTGACTGCTGTTACAAAAATAAATAAATTAATGATTGACTATGTGATTATTTTGATATATATGTGTTAATAAGACTTGGACTTAAAAATTGAAAAGTAGGAGTGTATATTGTATTGAAAAACAAGCTTTGGCATCAAAATAAATCTGAAAGTAAGAATTGTTTTCATCATGCAATCAGATCAAGCAGCTCCTTAGGACCATTAATTTGACCTAACTTGGATGATTAAATGGTGAGTCCAGTGTCAATATCTTGGCCACTTATTTTTCACAAAAGTAAACATTAGTTGACATAAGATACTTATGCTTTTCACTAGTTGAGATGCCAAATTTCACAATTAACATAGTTCCAAGAAGAAGAAGAAAAAGAAAAAGAAAAATAAAATGTGATTAACTTAGTGCTATATATTGAGTTCATTCTTTAGCAAAGTGGAGTAATAAATATTCCTTTAAAGCAAACACATTTCATTGTGGAATAAGGGCTTTATGAAATCAAAAGAAAACCTAATAATTTGCCAAGGACAAGTCACATCAGTGTTATTAGTCTTCAATATCATTTCAAAATACAAACTGTGATTCATTGATTAGTGAATTTAATTGTAATGTCTACAAGAGGCCTTGTCAAGATTTGCATGAGCATTAAGATAAAACATAGGCATGCATTATTAATTGAAGATTATAAGTCCTACCTAATCTACTTATTCCTTGGACGACAAAAGATAATCCATCTTGATCACAAGGCTTAAAGACCATATAAAACAAGCATGGAGTATAATACGATTAAATGGCTTATAAAGCAACAACATTTCTTTAATTTGATGATACGTATTTTGTGAAGTTCTTTGTTATTTAACGATGAATTCTTTTGAAAAAATATAGTTCCTGGAAGATTCAACTATATGCAGTACTGGTACTTATAGGATTATCTAATTTTACCATAGGGCTTCCCATATATGTATATGAGTAATTCGTATATGTATTGACTGTACTTGAAAGAGATTATAATAAAGGAAATTAAAATACGAAGAAAGTAAATCACATACAGTCCGCCCAAAATGAAGGAAATCCCTGCTGCATAGATCCTTCCTCCGCTTTCTCCTTTGTACATGACCAAACGACTTCCATACCAAGCAAGGAAAGCCCATATTGCAAAAGCAAGCCCTGTACTTCCAATAGCCAAACCTTTTGCAATACCTTGCTTGATTCCTAGCATTGTTGTTCTATCCAAAATCGCTGAATATCTCTCTAAGATTCTCCTCTCAGCAGTGAATGAATATACGGTCTTTATGGAACTTAAAGCCTGCTCTACGACAGAATTTGCTTTGCCATACTCTTTGTAGGCTTTCTTGGACAGATAGAGAAGGTATTTTCCATAGATCATTCCAGGAATGATCAGGAGAAGTAGTGTTGGGAAAGCTACTAAAGACAACCTCCACGATAAGTAAGTAGAGAATGCAAGTCCTGAGATGAACATAGAAGCGTGCATAAGAAATATTGGCACCTGCAAAAGAAGAAGGAAATCTTTACGAATAATTACTGATTTATTGAAAAATAAGCAACACGTTTACAGTAGCTCTTTTTCTTTTACTTTTGAAACGAAGAAGAAGAAAAAACAATCTGATAAATCCCATTGAATTTTTGAAATTTGGCAAATCCAACTTATTAAATCTAACATCGTGTGTTTTATAGAGTTCTAAGTCATGATATGTAATCGAAAACCTTGTTGGATCAAGAGTAGTCTTTAGAATTTTTCTTTTACCTTTTCACTGAGAACTTCTTGTATAAGAGAAGTATCTTTTGATATGCTGTTAATAACCTCTGAAGTAGTTGCTTTTTGCGAATCGAAAAATCCAACTTCTTGTCTAAGAACAGCTTCCAAATACTTGTACCGCATCTTCAGAACCTGCCGCTCGCTGGTTTTACTCCAACAGTAACCCTCTGTAAGCACAAAATATTGATTAATCCAGAAGCCATTTTATTTCTCTCGAATTTATACAAAGGCTTGTTTGAACGGTTTAATTTGTTTAATGGCATTGAAATGAGTAGTTTATTCAAAATTTAGGCATTCTAGGGTTTCATAAAGTGGCCTCATTTCTTTATAGAGTCTCCGTTTTAAGTTACCAACTTGTCTTCTTCAATGCCATTTGGACACAAAATACTGGTTTAATAATTTAGCATTAAATGTCCAAACAATCTCCTCAAAAAGCAGAACAAGTATCAAAAAAAAAAAACAATTTTTGAAAATTACCCATGAAAGCCACCACCATGACTGCTAATCCCAAGTATACAAAATACAAGCTGCACTGTTGAGAAGATTGAAAAAAGGGAAACAAGGGTGAGATTATGAGAGAGAGAAAGAATAGTTGACAAAAGTGAAATAAGAAGGAAAGTGTGTTGACTGCTAACCTTTTCAACCTCGTTCATGAAATTCCCATGATTTTGTTGGCTCTGACGGTAGCCCAAGCTATTCATTATGCGGCTTGTAAAGATCAGTAAAATGTTTGTAGACATGCCATCTCCGATAGCTCCAACAGTACCCAACACCATAAGCAAAATATCTGTCCAATCAGCAAATCTGAAAATTATGGCTATGTTGTTCTTGTTATTAATCTTTCTTCTCATCTCCCCTTTCTCTGACTCTGGAGAACCCATTTTTTCTTGTTAGCAGCTTAGAAACTCAGTACACAAAGGAATGAAAATGGTGGTGCACAAAAGACTTGATTTTGCTCAAAAGAAACAATATGCATTACTGCTATATAAATGGAAATAGAGGGGAAGTGAGTGGTGACTTTCCATGCAGCAACCATTTATATCATAAGCTTTATGTGGGGTTGTTAAAGATATATTCTTTTATTTTATGATTTTGGGTGCTTGTAACTTTCAAATTTCAATACTATAGACCAAGGATTATCCATTTTAATTTTTAATGGGCCATTCGCCTTTTATTTTAACTATATATTGAAAATGATCCTCTATAAAAATAAAAATAAAAAGAATGTTGGGATATTTCAAAGATTATATTATTTCTTTTGTCAAGCCCGACATAATTATAACTCCACTAAAATCAGACCCAATTTCACAGTAGTACCTAATTGCTTTCTTTCTTTCTTTCTTTTAAATAAGAAATAATGCATTCAACATTATCATACAAATGGGTACGTACCCTGTTAATTAAAGGAAGGTCGGTAACTTTTTCTTTTAAAAACAAAACTCATAAATAAATAAACCCAATCCTGATCTTTAATTATAAGGAAAAGAAAGAAAAAACTAAATATTTGAAACCCTTTTTCTGAATTTGAATTAGAATTTTAAACATTAAAAAAAATCATAAAGCATATTCCCGAATTTCTTAATTTTTAATTGAGTCAGTTGATCCACTATCTTCTTCTGTGAACCCACCATGTCCTGCGCTGTATCTGTTGGACTTCGGTCCTCTCTTTTCTCTCTCTCTCTCTCTCTCTCTCTCTCTCTCTCCATTTCTCAATGAAACAAACCCATTTGAGATCTCTTCCCTCTAATTTTTTTTCTATTAAATTGCAAGCTAAATCTATTTTCATGGATATTGTGTACCTTATTTAGCATTTCCTAGGTTGCATGATTGATAGCATACAACATTAACAAATCAAATTCAAAGTCAATAATTTGATTTGATGATCAAATATCATCTCTAATCATATTAATTAAATCGAGAATCTTTTACCCATTGATGATTTAGATCAATACAAAATTTTCTTCAGGACATCGAAATCTTTTGGAGATAATGAGATCTCTCTGATAGGATTTCTTTTTATGGTGCTAAGGTTCGCATAGCTGAGAGGATCCATTACAATTACATTACTGCAATATAATATATGATACACATATAGAGTCCATGATTCTCTTTATTTTTAGCACCAACTTTTTCCTCATTTCTTTTTTCTTTTTCATGCTGGAATATTGAAAAGGTGATGCCTACTACTGCACAGATAGATAATGTCATAGTTTATTGTCTATTGATTATCTTGTTCTCTGATCTCTTTGATCACAAACTTTTTTCCTCTTTTGCTATTATTGAGAAAATGGTATGCATAGCAAATACTATTATAATTTTTTGATCCCAAAACATCATAATAAGCCGACCCTTTAATTATATATTCTTGTCATTATTGGTTTAAGCATATTTGAAAATGTGCAATTTTTGGAGTCTTGCAAAAAGCTGTCAGCAAACCAATATATTATACCTTATTATCTTGTATTTGTCCTCTTGGTGTTGGAGTCCCACTCATGAATGTCCGAAATTTGTGTACTTTTAACACTGTTTTTGCATTCCTTCAATTCTAAGAATTTTCCTATCAGAATAATTAATTGATATTCCTTACAAGCTGCTATATATCTTTCATTCATTTCCATCTAAATATATGGTCTTAGATGCTATTTTGAAATATGGTAAGGTATCAAAATATATATAACTTTTTGACCATTTTTACAATCACACATATTCAACATGCAATACTTGTGGGAATTCCTGAAAAATTTCTTCCACATTGAAGAGAATAACAAAAGGAATTGGGTTCTTGAGAATGCTTATGATCGATGCTGGACACCATATGCAATTGCAACTTATATTATTCTGTTGATGCCTTTCTGAAATAGACAATAAAAGAAGAAAACTCATTCACATTTATATTATCTTTTCGCCACAATTACTTGTCTTGTTCATGAAAGGGAAAGAATACGTATTACTCTTAGTTAATAAAAGAGAAAGATGGCAAAAATCTGAGCTTGTGGAGTTGTCTCATTCTTCGTCTCATTCTTCAACAATAAAATCAGGTTAACAAAGTCCTCTCCTCTCCTCTCCCTCCTAACCAAAACCTAATTAATTATTCTGAAAAATCAACAGCCAGAAGAAAATATTACGAAATATGACCTTGTGTAGTATATATGAACAAACTGAAACAACTCTCTAGAATGAACAGCTTTATCTTTATTGATTATTGACATTATCTTCTTATTTTCCTCCTCACCCATTACTGTGAATGTTATGTTTGTTACTCTTACTTCTTTAATTTAATTGGTAAATAATATTTTATTGCATCTTTATAGTGTGTATATTTTTAATTATATAAGATGAATATATTTAATATAATTTTTTAATTATTTATCTATGTTACCCAATAATTAATATCATAATAGTTGAGTAGATTGTCGTTAAAGAATAACATTATATAAATTATTCAATAACTCTTCAAATGTTTAGATTAATGGTTAACAATATTTTGAAGTTTGTCACGTCCTCAAAGCATCATAATTTATATAATCACACAAAAAACGTGGAAAATTGGCCCCGGCTTTTTCGCCTTAAACCCGGTTGATACCATGCCAATCTCGTAGATAGAACCGACCAATTTGGAAAGGAGGGTTAGCAAAAATCAAATTTTGTATTAAGACAATGGGGAGTGTATTATTAAAAAGGACAATGTTTTAATAAATAAGTGCTTGTAGTTCTAACACATGACTTTTCATGATTTAAAAATGACCCCAATACAAAAGCAAATGTGTCAAAATTGGTCTAAACAATTAAACCCCTCGTCCATAAAGCTAATCCCAATGTTTTTTTATTTATTAAACAATTATTTTATTTAAAGAAAATCGTCAATATGATTGTGATTGACTGACTGTGTTACTCCAATAACCACGTGAATCATATGTCCTTTCTTTTCTTTTTTTTTTTTCTTTTCTTTTTAATTTAAAATATAAATAATTTAATTGGTTATGTGTTCTCACATAATTATTATATTATTATTAAGCTAAAGTTTGAGTATTTTTAATATAATTTGGGCCCGCGTGCTAAATTTGAAAGCAGTAAGTGACAGCTAACAACTATTATTTATGGGGAATCCCTAGTACGATGTAAATATTTTAATTAAGTGGTCGGAATTCGGACATAAAATAAGTATGAGATAAGAAGATATGCATGCATTGTTACAATTTTAAGATGGTTTGTTAAAGTAGCTTTGCAGTTTCCAGACAAATTCAATGTATTTTAGCACCCATGCGTGGGGGGATAGGAATGAGATAGTAGTTTGGTCCTAATCCCGTAAACTTATAATTTGGTGCCCACTTACAAGAATAATTCCCAATCCGAGCCACTAATTTTGGTCGTGTTTCCTTTGAATTATTCACCCATGCCCATGGCCATGCAAGATGATCAGTGATGTGAAAAGAAATGATTAATTGAATTAATTATTACACAAAATTAAAAGAATGAAAATGATTGTCAACTTTGGCTTCAATTAAAAATAATAAATGACATGATACTGTGTGTTACCAAAACGATTGTCATCTTTGGCTTCATTTATGTGTTCACACCAAACCAGAGTCACAAGCAACATAAAAAGCATAAAGCATGATTGAGAAGGGCGAAGGAGAACCACCAATTCAAGTGCAACAATTTCAATGGTTTGTGCCTGTTTTCAATCTTGTTTCTAATTATGCAGCAGCTGCAGCAAAAGGTTAAACTACTGTGTCTGCATTTTTCTGACGGATCTTTTGCCATTAAACCCTTATTTCTCTCTTCTCTTCTTATTTAATTTTTCTTTTCAAGTTGGAAAATGTAAAGACTACTTGTTTATTAGAGCTTAATGAAAATAAAGCAAAAGTAGTGGAGTAGGGATATAGATACTGTGTGTAAATATTTATTATTGAATAGTTATGACTTTTAATTAATAATTATAAGTGTAAAGATAAGTAATAAATTTTAGTTGCGTAATAACAATATGTATTTATCAAATGCTTTTAAATTTTTATATGAAAAAAAAATACAATAATTCCAAACATATCTTAAGATTCTCTAACTACCGTCTCCAAAACTAGACTCCAACAAGAAAGAAAATTATGAATTAATACAACAACTACGACACCAAGACAATTATTCAGTAGACTCGTGAAAAAAATAATTAAGAATAATACTACATATCACGAATTTTATTTCAAATTTTTCATACCAAATAATATGACATTCATTAAATAAATGGTGATATAATTTTAAAAATTATAAATAATGTATCATTCACTAAATGAATACAATATCACTTATCATATCATTGAAGATAAAAATTAAAGCGACAATTTAAAATATATCAACTAAAATTGACATCAACCAAATCTAGTTGTCTTGATGGGCTAAGCCCATGAAGTAATAGCGAAACAAAAAGGACCAGATGGTGCCGAGAGCTATCATTTGTTACAACTAGCCAAGTCCTAAGATACAAAATCGCCACGGGAGATCCTCCAGCTTTGGGAGAGTTTAGCATCACCCTAGTGTGAAGATTTATGTAATTAAACGGGATCAATTCTTCCACCACTGAGAAAACTAAAAACTTGCTTCAGATTTCCTCTCGATGGTCGAGCATTTGTTGCAAATTTACAAATGAATATAAGTTGTCGCCGCATCTCCATTTTAGTAATGCTAGTCTGGTTAAACGATTTCCCATCATCAAAGGTTCCTGACAAAATAATTTATTGCAAGTTCAGAAAAAATAACTCAGGACACAGTAAACCAACCTCGATCAATCTTTTTTTACCCTATATGCATGAGATTGCAATGCCTCCTAATGAAAAAGCTGGTTGCAAATGCAAGTATCTATTACTTTTTATCAGATACAAGTATACTACCTCTATCATTGAATAATGATGTCAATATCGCCAGACAAACGCAAACACTAATATCTTCCCCTGTAAACAGAATGCATAAGAATATATTAGAACGCATTTGAGTGGTAATAGGGAATTAGGGATTCCTACATCCCAAAAAGAAACAAAATAATAATCAATCAGTTTCATTTCCTGTATCTCTAGAATGTACAGGTGAAGCAATCACACACACCGTCTGCAAATAAAAAGGCAGCAGAGGTACCCACCGGATTCAAAATAGACAAATTACAGAATGAGATATCAGATAACTACAGCAGAGATATGAAGTCGAAAACAAGATTAAGAATGGCACAAAAAAATATATCATAATCCTATGTACATAATAAGAAACAAACTCAGCTTAGTATAGCCTGTTCAAAAATGCAATTCTTCAAGGCACAGCAACAAGTAAAAGTCCTTACCACTGTCACAGCAAATTAAAAGTTTCTTTCCCTTGCTAATATTAAACTTCGCAAAGTTAACGGCAGAAGGGAGATTCCTTAACAATGAAAATCGATCCAATTTTGAACTCTGAACAACAAAAGCCAGACCAGGTAATTAGGTAGCAGAATGGCAATGATAATATATTAATCATTCAATCTTTGTTCTTATACGTACCACCATCGGAAGATGCAAATATGCCTCCGAATTTGAAAGACTGACAGTGATAGACTGTTGATCACAATTCAGAATGCAATCAACATTACATTCCCTTTCAACTGCACCCAAAATTGTAAACTCAAAGGGGAGTTGAGTGCAGCAGATGATACATGAGAACACAGAAAATATATTGTATACAATCAGTGACAATAAACTCAAGCATAAAGATGAAATTCTCAGAGATTTCTGAGAAATTATTAGGCCCCCGAAAACAACCACAAACATTCATCAGCAGTATAAGCATCTGTAGCATCAACGTCAACAACCTTTACTTCCACTTCTGGCACCACTGGTGCCTCCATTTAGTCTACAGAATACAACACCCTCGTCTACGGAACAATATATGCAGAGATTCAATTCATAGAATGTTGACTCCTGCTATTCAACTCCAGACCAAGTGTATCATATCTAACTCAATCAATCACAAACTACATATACAATGTTCAATGATAACTGTTCTACGCTTAGTTCAATGATGTCATAGAAGGGAGCTGGGATCTAAAACAATATATCAGAAGTTTGAAAAATGTAATACTGCTAAACACTGGCAAAGAATTTAACATAAAATTAAGTTTTCCGGTGCATTCAATTAGAAATTACATCCAAAATACATATTATATGATAATACCACTCAGACTCAATCTTCCCACATACAGGTGTAAAACCATTCCCAAAATTCATGTTTCTCACAATTTACTAATGGCAAGCATGCCAAATTACTCCGAAGCCATCAAAGTAGAACATTTTAATTAGGTCGGTCAAGCAAAATGAAAGACCAGTATACATGACTGCATAGCGTTTACAAGCACAAAGCCTTGCTGGTCTGTTATCCGAAGGATACATGATCCCCCAACTATTGAACACAACTTTTTCCTTCTTGTAGGATTCATCAAAGAAGTAATAACAACAGAAAGGAGCACACAAGGGTGAGCAGTAAATACAGTAACTATCTGAAAGCCCCATAGAAGATTGTCTTCCTGAAAACCTAGACAGGCTGATAATTTTAGGATTATGGCACTAGTATGCTATTTTAAAGGTTGAATTCCAGGTTTCAAGGACAGAATAGAACTTTCTTTTAAAATTGAATTTAACATTAAGCTCCATTAAGTTCTTCTAGTGAAAATAGAAAAAAAATTGGCACTCAACATTTGGACACTGTTTTTCCATTTTGAGAATGAAACAAAACCAGAAATGGCCATAACATAGGACCGTACAAGCAAGTGGTCCAGTATGTACAACACAAGATGAAAGATAGAATGAGAACTGTTCATTCAGCCTACCATGTTGAGATGTACCCACTGCAAGATTTGTTGAACCCAGCCAAGATATGGTACAACCATTATCTGAGGACTTCAAATCGATTTTAAGGTTTGAAATATCTGAAGATAATGGAGGGTCTACGTTAGACAGATTAGATGAGTTCCCCAACAACTTTGAGGGCTTCACAAGGACCTGGGGAGCAATCTGCCCCCTCTGAGCACGATAAACTCTATCCTTTTCAACCATATCAGCTACCTTCTGGTTACAGACATCAGGCCCTGAGTTAATGAGATCATAAGCATTATTCCAAAAAAGATTAGGTGTCAAACCCCTGGCCCAGCTCTCTTCATCATCTCCAGCTCCTGGAATATAATTCCAACTAAAGTCCGAGGTAGTCCGGTTTTGAATTAAGCCACTCGGGGAAGAGGCAGAAACAAGAATGATTGGGGTGAAGTCCCAAGAATCATGATCAGGCACTTCATTTAACCAAATGACAGATTTTTGAGAAATCCATAGAGGTTGTAATGGCTTCTTTAAGCATGATGCAAGAGAAGCAATGTCAGCCCCACTCATATCCAACTCTTTTGTCCATTCTTCTAAGCGATCATTGATAGCTGCCTTCTCTGTGTCCGAAACCCAAAGAGGAAGATGCAAGGAACAATCCCAGTCAGCTGAGATCTGACTCATATTTTTTACATGTTCATCAGAAGCATTTGACTCCTGCTAGATAGCAAGACAACAGATTACAATTGTAGATATGTCCATCAGCATTTCCGACAACGTGTGCAAAACAAAAATGGCATATAAGAAACCTGAATAACTTGGAAAATAATGGTAAATTGGCTAAAACCTAGATGTAACCTCTCTCACAGAGCTTAACACAAATCAAAGTGTGTTTGGTAGTTATTCAAAAGTTCTTTTAAAACCAGTTTTTTGCAAAAGTTCTTAAAAGGACTTCTGGAAAAGAACCTATCAAGTGTTTCCTTAAAAGCTTTCAAGTGTTTCTCACCTAAGAAGCGCTTTCTTGAATAGTACATATCAAGTCCTGCTCTGCAAAAAATAATGCCTAAATGCTTTTTAATTCTAAAAAAGCGCTTTTATCAATTCAGCCTAACGTTATGTAATAGACACACAAATTCAAGCCAAAGCTAAAAGTACAAAACAACACATTTTGCACATGATTCCGAATAATTATTATTCACCGTCACAACCAAAGGGCATTACCAGTACTCACCCCCTCCACAAGCACAACACCATTGCACATTTTTTTCCGATAATTATAAACAGATCGGTTCAAAACACACGCCCAAATTGGTATCGTTTTGGACATGCTATCCGGAAACCGCTTTCCTTTCCTTGTTGAATCGACTATCATACAACCTCCCTTCTGTCCTAACCATTCAAAATTCAACAAAAAAAATATATTACCTTTACTTGATGTGATTAAAAATGAAAAAAAAAAAAAAATACCGTGGACATACCTGCCAGGAGAGCGACGTGGAGGTTGAGGCGGGAGGTGTTGAAGGACCAATTATTGGTGTGACCGTCCGTGGATTTAAAGTAGCAAGTAGAGTGGATATTGGAAGAGTACCACAGACCGCAGCGGAGGTTAGCGAGAAGAGGAAGTTGGGGCCATAACTGGGAGATTTCGCCGACGAAAGTCGAGTCATCGTATATTGATCTTAAAGCATTATATAATGTGTTCTGTCTTCGCTTTATTGTTCTTG
>JAXCLQ010000013.1:9584729-9606518 GCA_035584115.1 Cedrela odorata | reverse complement strand
AAAATACAGGACGCTTTCGCCTGATATTTAGGATTTTATAGGTGGAGGGGAGAGAGAGAGAGAGAGAGAGAGAGAGAAAGGAACAATGTCTGCATTGGACTCAATTGATTCGCTTCTCTTCTCTGTCGCCAGAGATTTTTGTACCCCTATTGCTGTTTTCGTTCAGATCCAGGTATGTCACGTGCTTTGTTAATTTCATTATTCAGATCCAGGCTCGTTTGCTTTCGTTATTTACGCCAGATTTAGTATTCGGTGTAATTCCTTGATTATTGGAATTTTAACTTCAATGGGTTCCGATTTTTAATTTGTTCTTGTTATATTTTACTAGCTATATTCAGATTCTTTGTGAACTTCAATATCAAATTTTTATTTTTCTGTTTTTATGATATTGACAATTGTTTGTAATGTTAAGACTCCAATTAAGCTCTTAATTCGACTTCTGGATCGAATTTTCTTTAGTTTAGATTAAATGGCTATTCCATGGACAGAAAGTAAATATATTTTTTTTAAACATAATTCTTTTCAATGTATGTGCGTGATATCTGTATTTTGCAGTGTAATGGATGTCAAACGTTTTAAATTTTGGTCATAATTATGTTGTATTGTATATAGAATGTATATTTCGTGTGGCTGCGTTTCTTCATCTTTTTTGGTTTATTGACTTGTTTCTAGTTTTGGTTTTTTATTGCAATTTTTTTTTCTAGTTGTTGAACTACCACTAGTCTGAAAAGTTTAAGCTGATAAAAAATGGTCCAACTATGGCATTCATGTTTTAACTTGCCCCTTCTGATCCTAGGATGTATAATAGCTTCAATACTATCCAAAAATGTTGGTAAAGCTCCAACACTCATATTTAATGTATATAAAATTTTGAAATTGTTTTCTCTATAAGGCCTTTTACTTTCACAGTAAGACTAAAGTAACTTCCCTTTTTGTGGTCTTCAAAGTTTAGCAGTAGTGCAAGTGCACATTCCAACTGAAAGTTAGAATTATAAGAATTCTATGAGTATTAATAATGTGGAAAAAAATATCAGGTGATGTTTCAGAAGTATGAAGACCTTATTTTACGTAGAATGGAGTTTGCGTACTTACTATTGTTCATTTGCATGGTTCCAGTTGTTTATGTGGTACTTCAGAATTTAAAAGCTTCCTTGCATCCTTATCTCTATACATGAATCTCTCTCTCTATTGGTTTTCTTTTCTTTTTATCTTGGCTTTGTTATTATATGGTTTAGGAAAATTTAGAAGTTTTTTATGATCCAACTCTTCTTTGGTGGCATCCATAATTTTGATTTCGTTATACCATACTGACCGCTTATGATTTTGCCTTTTTACTTCTTTTTTTTTTTTTTTTTTTTTTCTGACTTCTGACACTTTGGTAACTTCACTTATCAGTTTAAATCTTTTACTTTTATCATAGGGATGGGTAATCTGCTTAACTCTTGCTTTTGGATGGGCTTGTGCTGCCTATGTCAGGTATCAACATTTACTTCATAGGATAATGGTGACGGGCCATCATGGCTCCTACCCTCCTCAAATTTTGTATAAAGACTTAAACTTGCCATTTTTTTGGCACTTTTTACTCCTAACATAAAGTCATTTTTTTTTATCTCACAGGAGAAAAGAGATCAAGGAAATGAAAGATAGCATGAGACATGGCAATAGCTTTGCATTTCTTTGTCATGATATCAATGAACTTGAGCACTCCAATCAGGTCAAGCTGCCCAGAGTGACTGTTGTCATGCCTCTAAAAGGTTTTGGAGAACACAATCTACACAATTGGAGGAGTCAGGTTAGTCTTTTAGGGTAGGAATATTCACCACTTTTTCTCAGGTGCTTTTCCTTCCCAAACAAACTGAGAAGTTTACTGAATCTTTTTGTTTATGCTTTTATTGGGGTATTTTTTACTATTATTGCTGTCATTAGTAAGATAGAACTTTTACCACTTGGGGGTTTCAGTATGTTTTTAGGCACATACATTTCTGCAAGGGAAAGAGGAGACGAGTCAAATCTTTATGTGCTCGATGTCTATGTTAGCTATTTAATTAGTTAAAAAATAAATTTCAGGCAATCAGTTAAGAAAGCTAAAGAATACTATTTGGTTTAGGATATTGCACTTTCTTGGTGACATGTTTCAACTTCATGGAGCTAATTCTGAGGCATCTAGTCCCGGGTTGTTTTATTTTTAAAGACTTAAAGTTATCTTGCTAGTTGTAAAGTTCCAAATTGGATATGCAAGCTTTTTCTCCCAGTTTCCAGAAACAATATCACCTTTTGAGATAGTTTGATTTTTGTTCATGCAGATTACATCTCTCTATGGTGGTCCTGTAGAATTTCTTTTCATGGTGGAGAGTAAAGAAGACCCTGCTTACCATGCTGTATCCCGGTTGTTATCAGAATTTAAGGTATATATCTAATTTAAAAATGTACTTTGTTCTTGTGATATTGTGTGCTCTATACATGATGCATGTTATGATTGGATAAATATTGTTTTTTGTTTCTTCATTTTATTTCTTTCTTTTTATCCTGGATGTTGTGAGAGTACTAATGTCTGATTCAAATACTTGCCTTTTACTACCCTTGATTCATATCGGAGTTTTAAAGATCTGTTTGAACTTATTCACCTGGCTTCCCTTCCTGACCTGTATGCAACATTTTTTTTTCCACAGGATGATGTTGATGCTAAGGTTATTGTAGCTGGTTTGTCAACAACTTGTAGTCAGAAAATCCACAACCAATTGGTATGTAAAAGTTTAGAATTTGTCATATGTTCATTGTATGTGGGTGCGCGCGCACGTGTGTATATATATATATATATATATAATTATGTTCTTCATGAGCAACATCACCCACTTTATGGAGCACATCTGTGCACATGGCGTGAGATATAGTGTCTCGTGATAGAGTTGATGTGGTGGATTTACCAAACAGTGCTACATAGCAGTGCTGTCCACCAAATATATAAAGCATTTTTATACTCTTAATTGACTAGGATACTTGTTAAAACTGGATGTTGGTTAGATCTTGCTCTTTTGTATGAGTAATACATTTAGAAAGCCTAAGGGCCCATTCAGTAATGTTTTATAAGATTGTTTTTTTGTAAAATGAAAAATGAAAAATTCACTCTATTTTAAGGCCTGAGAAATTGTCTGGTAATGTATTCTAAAAACAATTTTTTGAAAATAAAAACAATAAAAATCTGTCTTGTAACAGTATTTTGAATACATAAAAGACGAGCATATTGTGTACCCAAAATCTTGTTTTTCAAAAATGCATAAAACATCCGTTCTTGAACTTAAACTAGATTTTCAACAATGAATGATGGTTCAGATCCTGTTTTCCAAATACAATACCAAATGCAGTTTCCATCTACTTCTGAAACTATAAGACAGAAAACAGGTGCTGGAAACGATAATGTTTGGCCCCTAAGAGTCTTGCCGTGTTTACAAATTTGGATGGAAACTTGAGCATATGTAGATTTGTTGAGACTTGTTGCATATATGATTTTGATCATTGGTTTATGTTAGAACATGATTTAGTTAAGTGCTTAAATATGTACCGTGCTTCTTTTGTGAAGGTTGGAGTAGAGAACATGCATAAAGACAGCAAGTATGTATTGTTTTTGGATGATGATGTTAGGCTGCACCCTGGGACAATTGGAGCCCTCACAGCTGAGATGGAGAAGAATCCTGAGGTATTGTTATGCCAGAAACACTCAGATGCTTTTTGCAAAAGTGTTGTATCAAAATAATTATATATTTCTCTATTCTTTTTCTTTAGGTGAATACTTGTTATGGATATTTGTACTGGGTTCAAAACTCAGATTCCTCTTATGGTTTTAACTTTCTTCGCAATGTTGTGCAGATATTCATTCAAACTGGATACCCTCTTGATTTACCTTCTGGAAGTTTAGGAAGTTACTGTATCTATGAATATCATATGGTATGTCATCATCTATAAATTTTAGTTTCTTTTCTCATGCTATATAATTTATGTATGTAAGACTTATTTATCCTGTATTACAATTCATTTTACTGTTATATTCATTCCCGACCTTCCAGTATGTATAACTGCAAAATTATAGGAGATCAACTTATGGCCTTAGTTTGTGTCAGTTAGATAGAGAGAAGTAAATGCAATTATGGTTGAACTGCAAGGGAACAATTTATGCAAGCATTATGTCAAAAATAAGTTATTCTCTTTTGAAAATTTCAGATAAGAGAATGGTGGGATGAAATGGAGAGTTTTCTTGGTGAAATTTGAAAATTCTAACAGAATTAGAAATATCAAACCCTTATGTAAGAACAGGTGATCAGTTCTCTGATGTCATCATCATTATTACTGTTAATCTTGATCTGTTTTTCGAGTGGTTATTCCAGACTTATTTGGATAATGCTTAATCTGTGTAGTCACTGGAGAGTTAGTTACAAAAAAATGTGGGCTGATATTGTTGTGACAGTTTATTGATAGCATTCCATGATGGTATTTAGGCTTAATCCATTTTTCATTCAACTCATGTTATCATTGGATGCTTTTTATCTACAGCCTTGTTCAATGGGCTTTGCGACTGGTGGGAGAACATTCTTTCTATGGGGAGGGTGCATGATGGCAAGTAACTCTACCATCTTTTCACATGCTGCATGTATAACTTGAAATGTAAATCTAATTGTTCTAGATTGTTTACAGATGCATGCCGATGATTTTAGACTTGACCGCTATGGCGTGGTTTCGGGACTTCGTGATGGTGGATACTCAGATGATATGACTCTTGCTGCTATATCTGGTAATGCACTCATTAGTAGCCATCTCCAGAAGTTTTATTGGAGTAGACCTGGAAGCAATTTGTCTATGGATGTTTGCAGTTCAGAATTTTATACTAACATAGCCTGTTATCCTTTTCTTTTCTGGTTGCTTCCCAGGGGCTCATAAGAGGCTCATTACATCACCTCCGGTTGCAGTTTTTCCGCATCCCCTTTCAAGTGATCTTAGTTTTGGAAGGTTTGTGATATTCATTTGTTTAAACTTAATGCTATTGCACTCATTCCATGTTAGCATTTTTAATATTTTGTGTAGGTACTGGAATTACTTGAGGAAGCAAACATTTGTTTTGGAGTCATACACAACAAAGGTTAATTGGATAATGAATCGTGCATTGTTTTCTACCCATTGCTATCTTTCATGGGGATTTGTAGCACCATACGCTATGGCGGTGATACATATTGCTGCAGCATTTCGAACCTATGTCAAAGGATATTCACTTGAGGAAACAAATATTACATCTGGCGGTGAGCACACTAATTTTCCTTGTTAGGTAGGTTAGTTTTGATTCAGGTGAAATCATTGCATAGTATGCTAACACAATATGAACTTCTGTGTTTAATTTACACTGTACAGTCAACGCAGAACAGTTAGGCTATGATACAGCTTTTCCTAAATGAGGGACAATGAGAAATTTTCATATGAATTTATTATTAACAGGATTGCTAGTCTCTGTGAGCATATAGAAAACATCCCATGCACACTCTTGTTCATACTTATGTTGATAATTATTTACTACTGGATGTTCCAGACAGGTTACAATCACTTCTTGCCCCTTGCCCGTGTAAGATGTTTCAGTAGTTCACATTTTGTAATATCTAATTTTCCAACCAGAAATGTGACTGACAATCCTCATTCCAGAATAGCATCTTTTTTGTCAAAATTTTACATTTGTAGGCTGCAATTTCTCTGCTAAATACAATATATATATATAAATATATATCTTAAACTAGCAAAGTTTACTTTCTTGTTTATGCTATAATTTATATTTTCTTACAGCCTAACAAGCTGCTTATCCAGGGTTGTTACTGGTAAGCTGCCTTGCTATATGCACTGTCATAGAACTTCTTTCAATGTGGAATTTGACGAGGATAGAAGTTCAACTGTGCAACTTGTTATCCCCCGAAGCACCAAGACTTTCACTTGCTACTTATGACTGGGGCCTTGTAAGTTTTTTGGAGCTCTCTTTGTTTGGCACAACTTCATCAGTTCCTTCCTAGTATCAATACTATTTCGAATTGCCTCTATTTATTACAGATATTTATATTAAAATCCTCATCTTGACTTGCTTCAAAGCCATCTTTAGCCTCTATATGAGTTAGTGGATTGAATATTCATATTTAAAGTTTGGATTATATGAGCTTTGGCTTAGATTTGAGGTTTAAAGTGTATTTCTTTCCTTTGTATTGGGTAAACAAGGTTGTATGACTATAGCTTTTGGCAAAATTTATGAAAATTTAATTAGCTGAATTGAGAAGCAAGAGGAATGATAATTTAAATTCAATTGAATTTATTACCATAATTAGTTTTGAAACCTAAATTCCTATTGCACCAAGCTGGCACATTAGCAGTACGACTGATGAGTATTCACTAATGTAAAGGAAATTACTTGATATTGAGCAGGTATTTATTGCGTTGCTGGTGGATAACTTTTTATACCCTGTGTCAGCATTCCGTTCTCATTTCTCTCAGTCTATCAATTGGTCTGGTATCAGATACCACTTGAAGAATGGAAAGATACACAAGGTATGCCCGTATAAAGCCAAAAATGTTAATTTTCTCTTTTATTCGTTTCGGGGGTACAACTCCAATCACACACCTTACTGTCATGTATGCTTGAAATTTCATTTTCCAAGTTAAATGTCAGGAGTATTGCAATCACTTGGTATATAGTAAAGAGGATATATGTTTTAAGGGTTCAGAGAGTAGGGAAGTCTATTTTGTTTGAAGGTTCAAGTAAATTCTGTTGCTTCTGGGGGGCTTTTAAAAAATTTACCCAATAGTTTAAGTTAAGAGAGAATAAAGGAGAGTTTTTTTGTTTTTAAATATCTTTCGTCGCATCTTCATTACCATGTTTGTTAAAATGAATTTAAGCAGAAGAAATGAGTAACATTGGAAGCCTCAGTTAAGTTTCACTACTTTCTTAGCAGTGGTATATACATATTCTGCAGATTGAAAGAAGCAAAGATATGGGACCAAGTTTTACCGATTTGGGAGGAAAGCATTTATCTGGGAAGAAAGGAGCTTCTCCAAAAGTCTCATTTCTCAGCTCCTTGGCCAGAAGTTTGGCACAGTGGCATCAGCCTAAAAAATTTGATATCTAGAATCAAACTTCAGCATGCAGCATCATGTGATCAAAATCTTATTGCCTTCTGTGATCATCAGATAAGCAGTGATTGTTTGAAAAGTAAATTATTGTCGGTGGTTCATGTGGTCCTCTTGTATCACTAGGTGAATTCAAATTGATTTGATTTTAGTGATTTAGGAAATTTTAGCTCATTTTTTAATACCCCATTCAATCGATTTGATTTGATTCTTCAGGCTCAACCCTCCTGGTGAATTGTAATTTGTATTGATTCTTGCTCTGTAATTTATAACTTCATATACAGTTGAAATTCAAAGCTGAGACGGTAGTGTTGTGAATTCATTTTCTGCAGTCTGTCTGGGATATGTTGTATGATTGGTGATTTTGTCAGACTTTTGCATATTTTGTTTCTCTTCTCTCTTTCCCATACCAAATTACAAGAGACTTATATTTGCAATGGCAGCATGGAAACATTAACGTACCAAGCGGACCCCACAAAAACCATTGAAAGAACTTTAATGAATGCTTTCCCCAGCGATATAGAGCTTTGGCGTTGCTCCGTCATCGTTTTGTATGTTAATAGTGATTCCCAGGGGCATTTGCAAATGATCGAACCCTAAACCTAACTTATGTAAAAAGTAAAAACCAGATATTCAATTGTTTAAGGAGATCACTCAGAGCTGTGTAAATGATCTTTATGTATGCAGCACAAAAGCTGAGACCACTCGGCAGATAATACATAAATAAATATCGAGAAGGAAAATGAAAATTGCTCTTAAAAGGTAATAGGCAATAAAAAAGGTATGCAAGATAGTGAAACAACGTTACAAAAGATAGAGAAAAAAAGCCAACAGAAAAATAAAATCATGGTAGTACATTTTCTTTTGTTAATTTTACAACCCGATGACTCTAGTTAATTACTGCTTCAGATCTCCGATGTAGAAGTCATCTATCATGTCAAAGACTCGAGTAGCATGCTGTGGCCTGCCAGATGAGGTGACAAAGGCAAAAGTTAAGATGCATATAAACAATTATAATGCCCTAGTGAATAATCTACGTAACATCAGTTAAGATGACGAAGAAAGAAAGACATATCTATCTAATTTCAGATAAAAATCCATTAGAAATGAGAATTCTGATTGCAATCCTGTTTTACATTAACATAACTTAGCACCAATGAAGTACAAGAACAAGTGAATGGGACAATGCAATCATTTATTGGACTATATAAGCATATTTTTGGAGCTGCAGAATTAGACAAATCAAGAACTTTAAGATAGGAGTTCAACTTATGCATCTGTACTGCTATCATAAACTACAATTTATTTTCATGAACTTCCAATGTCATGTCTTGATTCTTCATTCATCAAATTTAGAGGGACAAGGCTGGATAAAAGGAGAATTAAGTAGATAGCAAGCATAAAACCAATGACAAACCATTATCCGTGAACTCTAAGAAGGTTGATAAGACCTCGTTTGAGAATGATCCTATTGCATGCTTGACTAGTATAACACAACAATTGGACGAAGGTTGACAAATAACAGATTTCTTCTGATTGATAATAAACTTATTAGCAAAAGCAAAGGAAAGGAGACACGCCTTTCAATAATGGTTAAGTATATTGGATAGATACTGTACGAGACATTCCCTATTGACTATTATTATATATGTAATGGACAAACTAAAAGATGAAAGAATTGCCTTTGACAGCCAAACAACCATAGAAAATAATAAATAAATAAATCAGGAGTCAGCTAACAGATGCATACCCATAAAATCCATCAGTTGAATCATCCCCTGCATGATCTAGGATGGCATCACCACCTGGGTGTTCCTCTACATACGAGGTAACATCATACACCTGCAGCAAGAAACCAACAAAAAACGCTCGATCATATTAACATCATTAATAGTGCCAAATTGTGGAAGGAGCAAAGAGCCCAAGATAAAGAAAATACCTTGTTCTTGATGATGATCCAACAATTATCTCTCTTATTATGCAAAGAGACTTCAGCTTTACTGTAGACTTTTGATACCTAGAAGCAGAAGAAAAATTTAGAACATAACTAAGTGTTAACCAACACTCTTTACTAGAATATTGCAACTAAGCATTAAAATGAACTATTAATAGAATTATTCTCCAAGTATTACATTGTAAGACACTGAACAGAACACAACCAACATGACACTTAATTAAAGGTTATCTTTTGTTTTATACTCTACTCTGTCTCCGGTGAATTCTGAATTAATTTTTTCCCCTTTCCAACAATTTCTTGGCAACCTCTTAGAGCATCAAACAGAAATACCTTATTATTGTTAGCATTTGAATCAACTCTTTTTGAATCACCTGCATTCAACAAACTTTCACCAATTAAATATACACACTTCAATTCATTTGCTGTGTGACACCCCGCCTCCCCTCCTCCTCAACAAAAAAAAAAAAAAAAAAAAGTAAATCTAAAAGATTACCAGATTTACGGTCTCGTGGGATCAGAATAAAGACTCCCAAAATGGCGCCTAAAATTAATGCCACCACGACTATAACCATCTCTCAAACCCAGCTACTTGCTTTGCTTCAACAGATTTACTGAAGAGGAAATATATATATATATATATATATAAGAAGCTTATTTAAATTCTTTGTTTGGGCATAGTAAGCGTTTTAAAAGTGCTCTCTTGATATCAACATTTAAAGAGAAAACAAGAAAAAAAAAAAAAAAGAGCGAAAATGAGGAATGCAGGAAAAAAAAAAACGCAAAAAACAAAGGTTTCGATGAAGAAAAACCTGCAAAAATGGATCAAACTGGGCAATCCGATTACCCGGGCGATTAATCTACTCGAAAGGTTTGAATCGGGTTCGCCGAAGAGATTACAGTTACAGTACAACTTGGTTAGTCTGCTCTGCCGTAGTGTTTTTATTGGCTTATTTTAGTCAGTTCTGGTCTGGGGAGGTACAAGTGTAAATATATCAATATATAAGGGCTCTTTGGTAATATAACTATGTGGAATGGAAAGATTGTTCTGTTATTATCAAATTAGTCAACAAGTAATATTAGGTTTTGTTCAAAAGGATTATCAGTATAAAATTTTCAAATTTTGTATTTAAAAAAATATTAAACACGATTCAAAGTTGTTAATAGTTTCACGTTAAATTTAGATAATAAATCTTATGATTTTCGAAAATTATAAAACATCTATGGTCTGTATGTTTTATTTGATTTTTTTTTTTTTAAAAAAAATAATAGTAAGCATAGCAAGGTTGTGGATTGGATGACAAATTCAATAATTGGAATGGTGACAATAGATTGCTGTAGATGATAATATACAAATGGTAGATGTTTCTCCCTCTTCGTCAATATTTGAATGAATTCTGGTTGAAACTTGGCCTGCCTGAACAACTGAACCACAAACTTTATTTTACAAATAACAAGGCAAATATTTGGAATTTGGATGCGCAAGCCGACTCATTCCAGTCAATAAAACTATGCCAAAAACCAGAGAAAGTATTATGAAAAGGGAAAACAAAACCTTTGAATCACTACCGGATAAATACTTCCAAGAGAGTTCTAATTTGATTTAAAAATGAGACCAAGAGCTAAGAGGAACATGAAGAAAATCATATAGTGCTAACGCTAGTAAGTTTACCCAAGTTTCAAAATGTTGAATTCATGCACAGTTTACCAACCAATAGTCATCAAATACATGATTGATTTCTTTCATCTTTTATTCATTTTCTTACATTCCTGATATCTTGGTTTTAGCATTCCTGACCGACTATAATAGTTTAGAAAGGATATATAAAGCCAACCAAACTAGTCAAGCTGTCTTACTGATCATGGCTGAAATATGGGGAGTAAATTGCAGAAAAATGGAAAGACAATCATAATCAGTAATGCCAATCTTGAATAACCAAGGAAACAAAGTTCCAAGGCGACAAATTCCCATCCAAGGACGCCACTTCCTTATCATCAAAGTGACCATTTATAGTGAAAAAAATTCAAGAAAACCCCACAAATGCTGCTAAAATTTGTGTTATCAGTGTATGGTAATAAGAAAGAAACAGACAGTTAAATCTAATTCTATAAGCGACAGAGAAATTCCAAGGCAGTAGCCATGGTAACTTAATCAACTATATCAGTTGAATTATCACTTATGTGGCCATTGCTATTGCAGTGGTGCTCAGTTAAGTGGTGAAGAAGCACACCTGCAGCAACACTGACATTCAAGCTCTCCACAGCCATAAATGACCGGAACTGTTCACCCGAAGACCCATAATGCACATCAGAAGCCATCTCATCTACTTCAACAGCAGTTACATCAATGGGAATGTTTCCGGGGATCCTAACCAAATGTGTACATGATCTCTCCACCAAAGGCCTCAATCCAGTGCCCTCGCTGCCCAAAACAAGAATAGTTGGGGGACCAGGAGGAATCTCATTCAAGGCAACTGCTTTTGAAGAAACTGAACCTCCAAGAACTCGCCAGCCATTTTCAGCTGATGATACCAAGAACTGCATCATATTGTTGCAATACCTCAGCTCCATCAATTCAAGCGACCCTGCACTCGACTTGCTCACAACACCACTCAATGGGGCTGAATTTTTAGCGCACAACACCACCCCTGAAGCTCCAAAGAAGTAAGCAGACCTAATGATGGCCCCCAAATTGTGAGGATCCGTGACCTCATCCAGTGCTACCCAAAGAGAGACTTGATCTTCCTCAGTTGAAATAGGGTCCAATTCTTTTATTTTCACCATTTCTAATGGAGATGCATCAAGAACAAGGCCCTGATGAGGGCGATTATCAACAACCATGTTGAGATCGTGTTTTGAGGCTTCCTTTATACTTATACCAATATCTTCAGCCATCTTCAGTACTTTCACAAACCCTTTCTTGTCCTTCCTCTTCCTATTATTACTACTAAAAGACAATCCTTCCTGAACATATAGTGCATAAAATTCCCTACTTTTAGCTGACAAAGCGGCCAAAACAGGCCCTACCCCATATAACCCTTCACCAACCATTGTAGGTACTGTCGATGCAGTAGCCTCTTTCCATGTCTTTCTACCAATATTTTCCTGCGTAGTCCACCTTCGAAAATCAGGTTTCTCAGACCCACCCTTTACATCACGTCCAAACCTATTGTTAAACTTGTTCCATCTCGAATCACCAACAACCTCCACATCTTCTCCTTCTTCTTCCTCCACAGTTCCATGGCTTTTAACATAACCATTTTGGTGATTTGTTGGCATACTGACTAGTCTTTCTCTACTTTCTTCATTCCCAGCAAAATTTTCAGCTGATTCCTCCCAAGAAGAATGGCTAATTTTTGTAGTTGTCACTTTCTCCAACCTTTGAACAGAATCCTCCCAAGAGGAATTGGTATTACTGACTTTCTGCAATCTTTCATCTGACGCCTCCCATGATGAATGACTACTCTTAGTGCTTCTCACTCTCTTCGACCCTTTTACTTCCTTAGCATTGCTTGATTTTAAAGAAGGAAGTGGTCTTCCAGCCCTTAACATACGTCTTCCTTCACCAATTCTCACTGAACTCAAACTGGAAAAACTTCTATCTCTAATCAGATCACAACATCGTCCAACACTTTTCACTCTCAACACACTTGATATACTTCTTGGCTTCACTAAACTACCCATTTCCAATGACTTATCGCAAAACTCATTTGAAAAGTTGAAACTTTTATAAGTTCTGTGACCATTCTGGGAAAAGTTGATAACAAAGGGGTTTAACGGAGGTTTTGGAGAAGACCCAATCGGAAAAGATTGAGACCTGGTGTGGAGATGTTTAAAAAATCTGGAGGGTTGTGAAGAAACTCTAGTAGCCAAGGAAAGTGCTTGGCTACTTGTTAAATTAGAGTACATTGAGCCAACAGATAAATGGATAAGCTTTACTTATACATATGATGAATGAATTAACTTGAAGTAGCAGCTAGTGAGTGAACGAATACCTGGATTGTGAGAAAAGGCTTTTCAATCAAGCAAGCAATATCAAGATTCTTATCCACACCCCATCGATCGATACATAAAGGTTCTTTCACAGAGTCGTCCCCGCCTTTCCTGTGAAATCAATTCCTTGGAGGCTTCGGGCATAAATCATAATTAAGTGTGGACATGGCACGGATTGGTAACTAGAGAATAGAACGAAACGATGTCGTTTAGTCTTTTGTTTTATATTGCGGTCTTAACGACGCCGACATAACGGAGTGTACCGTTCTCTGACCGCCTGGGCCCTCCTAAGTATCCAATAATACCCTTCTTAGGTGAATAACGAATCAGTTTCGTTATTTCAAAATTAAATGTATTTTATTAAAATTTTAACAAAACAAAATTACATTAAGACATCTTATTTTGCAGAATTAAAAAAAAAATTTGCTTTTAATTAATTTTAAGAAGTTATCAAGCATTGTAGATCCATGTGTGCATATATATATATATATATTTATATATATCTATTTAGCATAATTTGAAAAAAGAAAATTTTAAATGCGAATTAAAAATAAAATATCTCCAGTGTTGTTTGTCCAAGGACTTTTACGTAAAATCAGCCAAAACTAGTGGCCCAACCCTATAACTAGAACAGTTAAAAGACAACAGCCAAAACATAGTAAAACCCCTCAAAAATCTCCTAGCTTACGACGAACACAAACAAACAAACTCTCCGATGGGAACTCCTGAGACTTCTCGAGAACCGTGCCCAGACCGGATCCTCGACGACATCGGCGGCGCCTTCGGTATGGGAGCCGTGGGCGGCTCGGCTTTCCACTTCCTCAAAGGAATATACAACTCACCCAGCGGGGCGCGGCTGGTCGGTGGCACTCAAGCTGTCCGTATGAACGCGCCGCGTGTCGGCGGAAGTTTTGCAGTTTGGGGCGGCCTGTTCTCGACCTTCGACTGCTCCATGGTCTACCTCCGCCAGAAAGAAGACCCCTGGAACTCCATTTTCGCCGGCGCCGCCACCGGTGGTTTCCTCTCCATGCGTCAGGGACTCGGTGCGTCGACTCGATCCGCTCTTTTTGGCGGTGTTCTTTTAGCTTTAATCGAAGGAGCAGGGATCATGCTCAATAAAGTCCTTAGCGGGCCGCAAAATATGCCGATTATGATGGAGGAGCCAGAGCCGGTTCCTGGTATGGTCGGTGGGGCGGGGTTACCTGCAGGCTTTCCAGGACAACCCGCCAGGTCACCTATAGAAGAATCAGGTTCTTCGGATTCTGGTTCAGGTTGGTTTGGAGGTTGGTATGGTGGAGATAAAAAGAAGGAATCAGCTGCAAGTGGTGGAAGCAAGACAGAGATTTTGGAGAGTTTTGATGCGCCTCCGGTGCCTAGTTTTGAGTACAAGTGAAACGCGAGGTCTTAAATTGAAGAGATAAAAATTCCAATTGTTAGCTTTAATATGATTTACGTTCAATGAATGAATGAATGATTGTATGCCATGCATGCTTTTATTGTCAGTCTTTTCTTTTCCGAATGATTCTTGATATATAGTGGCAACTTTTGTATAATAATTCAGATGGAATCTGTAATTTTGTGCTCAATTTTGACCGAGTTTATGTCTTATTTTGTTAAATATTCTATTTAATTTACATCTTTGGAGCTTCTGAAGCTAAGGGTTTTTTCAGTCTGATATTTAATGCATATGTGGAACGCAATTTCTTGGTTTATATGGTACCATTTTATCTATTGTGTGTTTCATCAGGTAGTAAAGTCTCCGTCAGTCTACCAATCACACTTCCATTTTTTTTTTTTTTTCATTTTCTGCCTATATTCTATGGTCGCAATGGTGTATGTCAACAGTTAATGAAACACAATGCAGTTGCATGAAAAATGGTGGAAGTAAAGCAGTTGTTGAAATTGAATATTGAATACGAAGTGTCTGCTTTCAGATATCAGGTTATATGAATCATGTCTGTATATGGTATCTATTTCATCCAAATGGAATTCTTTTGTTTTTCATTTGTTCCATCATCTTAACATTTTTTTTTTGGTATGTTTGGAGTTGGAATGGTTTGATGCTCTGGTATTGATCTGTCTCTGTGCACCTGTCATTATCTTCTTATGCTTCCTCATTTTAGATATTCTCTGCATTTATATCATATTGAGGTCCTTCTTACCCCAATTTTGACGTGGGTGGACATCATACCCTTTTTAACAAACTTGATTCATGTTCTTCTTTTTATCATGTATATATGGCAGATTTAAGCTCAAAGTAGAAATATTTGTTGCTTTTTGTCATAATTGATGTAAGTTTGATCTCTAAATTATGGATGCTTCACATCTAGGAACCATGGAGCTGTTTTCTAGCATTCAGCTGAAGATATGTTTGACTTATTATTAATATTTGCCACAAAAATTACATTTCTAATGAATGCTTTTAATTTGAACATACATAACTCATGAATATGTTATAATTTGTTCGTGCTGTCTTTCTAAATTGTATAGGCTGAGGATTCTGGGGATGTGGAATAGAAAGGATGTGTGCCATGTTGTACCACATGGATTTGCAATTTCAGGTAACAACGTCCCAGCAGTCTGATTAGGGTCCATTAGAATTGGCATCATTGCAAAACAACCTTGATTTGTACCTGTTGTTTCATGGAAGCTATTGATGGATTGCTGCTGAATGCTTAGTATCATGGTCATTTAATCGAACCATGCATAGAATAAATGATTAGTTGTTAGGAAACTTAGCAGGAGTTGTTTATATGCATGATTTGCTTGGCATGGCATTTCTGTGCATTAATTCTTGCACATTCCTGATTGGTTCACATAAAATTTTTATTGATTCATGGACTAGCATATTGCATAATCTTCCCCATGGATTTAAGTTCATCACACATAAATTTCTTTAAAGATAGATATCTCCCTTCTAAGAATCACCGATCTGCAACCTTCCACCGTCTCAAGTAAAACCATACATCTGGAAATGTTAGAATGACAAGTTTATTTGAATTATCATGTAGATACTCAAATTGGTACTGATTTGATTTAGTTGCATACTATGCAATGAATTATCTTTTTCAGCATCAACGTCAAATATGTATTTTGTTCTGTGAATTTTCTATCATCTGTATGCTTTTTAGCCAGCCAGCCAGCCAGCCAGCATGACAGACTACATTACTGTGTTGCCGGCTAGTGAATCAGTTGCATCCGGCTGGATAGTTATTCTTTGTGCTCTGTGCTTCAAGATTAGACTTTTGAGAGATTTTTGTGGCCAGACTAATAGTGATAGTTTAGCTTAACCTACTAATAAGCTTTGCTATTTCTATATTATGTGTCTAATACCCACCACCAACTTACATAACTTCAGGCTTTCTCTGAATTATTATTTGTTATAATGTTCCACATTATTTAGTTGAACTTTGGCAAGAGGAAGGGAACTTACTCAAACGCTGTTCATTTTCTTTTTTAATGAGCAAAAATGTCCTTTTCAAAAATAAAATAGAGAGACAAAAAAGGTTGTAGCCGATAGCCTGTGTCCAGGTGTGTTGCACAATATCGAAAAGACCTCAAAATTGGATAAAATTACGACGTTACCTATTCTGGGATAATATGATTTATTGATATTTCTTTTGACTAACATTGACCATGCCACTGCCGCTCCTACTACGCTCCCGCTCCTCCTACTCCTCCTTGTCTACTTCAGTCGTAACCCTTCTCCACCGTACTATGACCACCGTCACAGCCACCGAACTCAACAGCCCCTCTAACACCCGAGTCGGCTGGATCGGCACCGGTGTCATGGGCCGCTCCATGTGTGGCCACTTACTCAAAGCCGGCTACACTGTTACCATCTTTAACCGCACCGTTGCCAAGGCCCAACCACTCCTCGACATGGGAGCCCACCTTGCCGATTCCCCCCACTCCGTTGCCTCCCAGTCCGACATCGTCTTCTCTATCGTCGGTTACCCATCTGACGTCCGCCACGTTCTTCTTCATCCCACCACTGGTGCCCTATCGGGCCTCCGCCCTGGAGGAATCATAGTGGACATGACAACGTCCGAACCCTCCCTTGCCTGTGAGATATCCGACGCCGCCTCCTCCAAACACTGCTCTGCGATCGACGCTCCGGTCTCAGGCGGAGACCGCGGTGCCAAAACTGGAACACTCGCGATATTCGCGGGTGGGGACGAGTCCGTAATTCATAAATTAAATCCCCTTTTTGCCCTGATGGGGAAAGTTAATTACATGGGTAGCAGTGGGAAAGGCCAGTTCGCGAAGCTTGCTAACCAAATCACGATTGCTACAACGATGGTTGGATTGGTGGAGGGAATGGTTTACGCACACAAGGCAGGGCTAAACGTGGAATTATTTTTAAACGCAATATCGACGGGAGCAGCAGGGTCGAAGTCGTTGGACTTGTATGGGAGTAGGATACTAAAGAGAGATTTTGACCCAGGTTTTTATGTGAACCATTTTGTGAAAGATTTAGGGATTTGTTTAAAGGAGTGTCAAAATATGGGGCTTGCTTTGCCTGGGTTGGCTCTGGCGCAGCAACTTTACTTGTCGCTCAAGGCTCATGGAGAAGGCAATTTGGGTACTCAAGCATTGATTTTGGCTCTCGAGAGGCTCAATAACGTTTCTCTTGAAAATGTTGCTGCGTCGGAGCCGTCAGCTTAGATTGGTAAATGATTTATACTAATCAGCAACCATTTGAAATAATGATGTTAATATTTTATCAGTTTATGTGTTGGGACTTGCTGTATTTTCCTACTATCTGTTGTTTTTCGTTTGGTATATGATGCTGTTAAAATGTTGTTTTGCGTTTATGGATACTGAAGATGTCAGGAGACACGGATGGGGGCATATTATGGTTTGTCTACTATGACATTTTTGAATTATGTTCTTTTACAGTCGTATAGGATGGTCAATTTATCAGATTTGTGTGTGTGCAATGCACATGTTTTATCTCTGGAGTAATTGAATCCAAATTATAGGCCAATTTATGCTAAGAAATTATCATTGTTTGTCTTGGCGTGACTGGAAATTTATCTTGTGCCAACAGAGTTTGGAGATTGTGATGACTGAGAGATTTCAAGATTCTTAATATGATTCATTGTTCATGTATGATTTGCTTGCATTACATGCAAAATAAATGGTCTTTAGGATTGATGATTTTCTTTTCCACTTATATGCTTAGAAACAGAATTGATTGGTGGAAGTTTTAGGTTTAAGAATGTTTGTGACCATAACATTTAATATAGTCACAATATTGTAATTGTTTACCTTAGTGTATCACTGGTTTGTACTTGGCGAAAGAGCGTTAGACATGATTTGACCCCATAATCTTTAGAAGTGAATATAACTGTATCGCTGAAAGGGTTACTGTATTTTTAGAAGTTTAGTCCAATGATGAAGTCAAGAGAGGGAAATTTATTAATCAATCTTTTAGGGGCTTATTCTTTGTTGTGATTCCGCTTCACTGTCAATGATTTTTTTGTTGTTTCCTATCAAAAAAATCAATGAGGGACTTAATTTGAACCTAACCTTATCAATAGGAATCAATAAAAGTATTTTCTTTTGTTGCGGTTCAATACGTAAGTTTTATTAAGCTTAAAGAGAAGGGTTAATGTGGTCTCCATAATTTCTTGAACTAGTCTTAGCACTGCCCAAACCTCTTTTTTTCTTTAATCTTTCGTAGTCAAAGTCTAATAGTTTCTGAATCTTCCTCCAGAAGGTTTTACAAAACTGTAAGTACTTGTAATCTGTTGATTAAATTACTGGAAGAGAACAACAAAGAAGTTTTGTAAGCCTTGGAAGTTTTATTGGAGTATTTGATAGCCTTCTTTCCCACATGTGATTGCATGGAAATCCTAGGTGTGGTTGCCTAGTTTTTATTATCCTTCTTATTTTCTATTGTTCTAAGTTTCTATTATTTGCCCTCTTACTTTAAATTTTAGTCATACATAAGATCCCACACAAGCACTAGAGTTGTCCATTGTGCATGACCTATAAAGGTTTTGAGTTACCCACTGGCCGGTAGAGCCTTTTTGTTTTATGTCCATATTCTCTTACCCCTTCAATTCATGGAACAAATCAGGCGACATACATGCTACTTCATGAAATGGCTCCACCATGTAGATATAGCTGTTCTTCTTTCGTGATCATTATGTATATTGTTATGTCATCAGTTTCTTCTCACTTTTCGCTGTAAAATGATCTTCTTACCTTGGAAAATAATAAAATTGGAGTTTCAAACAAAAATGTTACTTCAGTTTTTGTGGTGTATGCTGGAGAAGAGATTTATTTATTACCTTATATCTAGTATCTTTTATAAGCTTTTTCCTGTTCTTATTGCTTCATAAGTCTATACTTATGATTAGAGTACAGTTACTTCTACAAACTCATTTACAAACTGATGTGTGTAGATTGTTTTATTGTCATGTCGGTTTGTATAAATAAAGTTTGTATCCCCAATCATTAATATATTAATTAACCTGCAAACTTTGTCACGGTTGTCTTTGCTTCATAACTCGGCTTTCTAAGTGCCCTGGTATATGGTTTATTTATTTATTTGTTTATTTTTTGAAATTTTCTCTCAAAGAAACTTTGCAGCTCAGTCCTTTGCTCATTAGTATTGTTAATACTAGTGTTAATTGGTGATATAAACCCAGTTTCCATTTTCTATCCTGCGTAAGTGCAACTATTTGACTTTAGTTGGGTTGCGGGAAGAACAGGGACTCTAGTCTTGTTCGAAATTATAAAACATAGTAGTAAGAAAAGTGATAGCCAGTCACTCAATTTTGATGGTTCAAATATCAATACTCAGGATAAGGAGAGCATCGTTTGTGGTTCAAGTTGGATTGGAAAACAGTGATTGAATATTGTTCTTTGTATTGGACCCAAGTTGATTCTCTTTGGGGTTACCTTACCAATAGAAATATATTGTCATGACAATGCTAGATTTTTTTCTGAAGTTCAAAACCACTGCATTTCGTGGCATTAAGCATTCTAGGAAATTGTAGTTGATATTAACAAGAAATTTAGTTACTAAATTTAAAAAAAAAAAATGATATACACTCATTAATTTTATAAACTTGATAAATATTTAAGAAAGATAATAAAATACTTGTAAAAGTTTATTAAACCTAGCCTATACCTTCATACTCGACCTTCTTTACCAACCCATTACCCATCTCTTTCTCTCTCTCTCTCTCTCTCTCTCTCTCTTAGAAAAAAGAAATACTAGTTATTCAGTTTCACTACTCAATAATTATTCGATTCTTATTTAATATTATCTAACCTTTGTTCAACTAGAGAAACTAATGGTGTGGTGATACTCATCTCCTTACCTCAATCCGAGGTCAAAAAAACTGTTAAAAGAGTTCTGGTTATGTTGTGACCATCTGAATTATTTTATAATTTATGTTATTATCAAAGATTAATAATGTACGTCATTTCTATAATATCAGGTTCTTTTGACAAGTTGCCTAGCAATCAAAATCTTTTTTGATACGAAACTTGTGTGAACGGACAGATCCTTAAATTATTTTATAAAAAGAAGACCATTTCTGTAATCTTTTTCTTTTTTTTAGTTTTATAATCTTGACTTTGAGATAACAGCAAAGCTTTAGAGCTTTGTAGTGATCTGATCCCATAGAATTTGCTTTAGGGGTGGCAGTTGTAATGATCTGTGCACGTGTGTGATGCACATGTATAATAGTGTTGGGTTTAGATTTTTAATTTTTGATATAATTATTAAATAATTAGTTTAAATTTACTTTTATTTAATACAATAGTAATATAATTTAAATTGTCACCAGTTACTTAAATATTTAAAAGTGACCTTTATATGATATCTCTTATGTTAGTAGTCGTCTAAAAATCAATGAAGGATCCCTGTCTCTATATTTGATGGGAATAAACCAGGACATTGTGAGTCTACTCTTATATACAAGTTTTGAAAAGAATTTTGTGTTCTTCAGATACTGTTTGTACTTGGTAACTGAAATAGAAAAAATATTTTTTAATACTGTTACTGTATCAATCGTCGCTTGAGCTGGCAAACAAGTAAATCAAAGACCACAATGACCAGGCAGGCCAGTCCTCCAGAAAACTGATGGTTGTAAGCAATTGCCCTACTTCTGTATTAACTAATTGTCAAAGTCTACCATTTTGCCTCTACTAATTGTGAAAGTCTGCCACTTTGCCTCTTACTTATTGTGTATTCGTTCAACAAAGGCGTCTGTAAAGTCTTTTTCCATGAAGCTCTCTTTGCTTTCTTCCAAACCCTTTTTGGTGTTTACGTCAAGTTACACATTTTTTTTTCTTTTGAAAATTGTAATAATAATTAAAGAGCTTTGAATTCAGACGAGAATCATGCTAGTTGTTGAAATATATATTTTTCCTGGTAAAGGAGGTTGACCATCCTTTGCTGGAATTGCGAAACTACTCTAAGAACATCAAAATCGAATGTGAACACGCCGTTAGTTTTCACATTTTAATGTAATGCATTGCACGATGTCTGAAGAAGTGATCCAAACCGCACATTACATATCCATTAGCTCAGCTTGAACAACAGAGTTCATACCATACCAGAGCTACAAACTAACCCATCCAAAATGGTGAAAACAACCCCAACATGTCTCCGAAACCTACTGTACGCCCTTCTTCTTTTCTTCCTCAGCCATGCAAACTCCCAAGTCTATGAT
>JAXCLQ010000013.1:9540991-9560442 GCA_035584115.1 Cedrela odorata | reverse complement strand
CTAGCTCACTTCCATCAGATATAATCTCATGTAAGTCACTAACTACACTAAATCTCAGTCGAAATCTGCTCTCTGGAGAAATTCCAGAGGAAATAGACTCTCTTCCCACCCTTATCAATTTGGACATGTCAGAACCAATTTTCTGGACGAATTCCAAGTCAAATTGGCAAGTTGATATTCACCTCCCTCAACCTTTCTTCCAATCATCTCACTGGGGAAATCCCTAGTGTGTTTGAAAACGGTGCATATGCCAGTAGTTTCTTCTGCAATCCTGGCCTCTGTGCTAGAAGCTCATATGTAAACCTCAAAATTTGCAGTTTTGTGCCACAGAAATCAAGCAAGGTTTCATCTCAAAATCTTGCTCTCATATTAAGTACTGTGATTGCAGTCTTTTTGGTGGCGCTGTTATCTTCGTTCTTCATGATCAGAGTTTACGGCAAGCGAAAACATGTATTGTCTTCAACCTCATTCCAGACGTTGAATTTCACAGAATCAGACATTCTGCCAAAATTGACAGAAAGTAATGTGATTGGAAGCTGTGGGTCTGGAAAAGTATACCGTGTTCTTGTCAATCGCTCAGGTGATGTTGCTGCCGTGAAGGAGTTTGGAATGACAGAAAGTTAAAACAAAAACACGAGAGAATTTCTAGCAGAAGTTGAGATACTGAGCACATTTGAACATGGTAAAACGGCTGTGTTGTATTTCCAATGAGAACTTGAAACTTCTTGTTTATGTGTATCTGGAAAACGTAGCCTGGATCGATGGCTGCATAAGGAAAATCAACCATCAACTCTCTCAGAATCAGTCTATCATGTTGTCCTGGTTTGGCCAAAGAGAATGAAGATTGCAGTGGGGGCTGCACAGGGACTATGCTAAATGCACCATGAGTGCTCACCACCCCTTCTCCATCAAGACATGAAATCAAGCAACATCCAGTTAGATTCCGATTTCAATGCCAAAATAGATGATTTTGGTCCATCTAAGATCATGATCAAGCACGGAGAACTTGCAAAAATGTCATCTGTGGCTGGCTTTTTTGGGTACAATGCTCGAGGTGATAAATCTTACAAATATTAGATTTACTTCTTCATGAACTTGAAATGTAGTAGATCATTTTTATCTGAAATTTTTGAAATATTTATGTTGATGAAAGAATTTCATCTAAACCTTGGGCCCTTCTAACTTGGATTGCAGAGTATGCTCAAACAACAAAAGTGAATGAGAAGAGCGACATTTATAACTTTTGGGGTCATCCTTTTGGAACTAACAACAGGAAGAGCAGCTAATTATGGCGATGAGCACAAATGCCCGACCAAATGGCCATGGCATCAATTTCATGCTAGGCCAAGCATGAAGACGGCTTTGCAAATCTTACTCAACCATCCACCTATTTTTGGATATAAGAATGATGGAAGCAAGTATGATTCGATTCCACTCCTCAAGAATTCAAAGCGTGAGAGAATGTCTGAAAGAGATAATGTCAGTTTCGCATCTTTACTGTAATTTTACTTTACATGGTTGAATTTCAGGAGAGTCAATTAGGACCAATCAGCATTGTTTTAGAGGTAAATAGATATTTTATGTCGGCATTCGAGGGCAATTCGTAATATAACTAATCCACATGATTTAGGAACAGCATCCACTGGAGGAACAAATGATACGACTTGGACCCATCGGTAAAATTTGTTTAAAAAAAATATCACATACAGGGCAGCCAAGTATTTCCATTGCAAATTTTCTCTTCCATTTGCTGGAATTTTGTCAGACTTGCACTTTAGTCGACTGCCATTATGCTGGTATCAAATGAAGCCGGTTTTATTTGAAGAGAGAATATTCCATCAACAGTAACAAATCCAAGAAGAGTTTACATCTCCCATTTTATTCTTTAATTGAGGAGAATTTATCTTGGTACGCTTATACCAACACAGTTACCCAGTATCTAGGGTAAAAAAGGACAAAAATGCAGGATGATAGGCCAGGTTTAGCCAGTAACTAGGCATACTGACTGCACATTTGATCCGTTACTCAATTATACACTCCACAAAACCGTAAATTAACGGACTTCTACCTTCAACCCTTGTACTAGGTGTGGAGAGCTCTAAGTAAGCCGAAGGAAGTCATAACAAGAAAATGAAAAAATATACAAAAACTAAAAATGTTGTGTGTATACTGAGGGACAATATTCAAGACTTGTCAACTTCTAGGTATTGGGAGTGAGAGGCTGCAAGGAGTGCAGCTCCAATGCCTGATCCATCGTTGGAATGCTCAATGATGACAGTCTCAGAGACTTCCTCTCCCAGCAACTCCTTGAGCGTGCTCTCCATGCCAGTACTGAATTTAGTGTAGTGCTCAAACAACCCCCCATCCAATGCTATTACCGACCTCTGCTTTTCCCCATCTTTTACCGTGTCTCTCCCTAATTTCTTGAGGATGCCTACAATTCCTGCAGCAGATAGGCGAGCACCCCGAGTTGCAACTATGTCACAGAGTTCAACAATAACTTTTCTCATCTTCAAGGAGGTACCGGATATCTGACAAGTAGACACAAAAACAAGACAACCTGTAAGATACAAACAATTTTGTTTCTACCGCAAGATCAAAGTACACCAAGTGTGAGATCTTTGTGTTTTTATGTAGAAAGTTGCTTGTAAGAAACAACATTATTTCCTGGTGGCTCAATCATCAGTTTATCTCAACAACATATTTGTCCAAGGAAAAAGTACAGATATTAAAAAAGTATTTATCACTTGAAGCTCATTCTTTTTAGGTCCCTTGGTTTATACACTTTTGTTGATCATGCAAAAAGTATTTTGAAAGCAAATAAAACATTGAAGTAATCTATAAGATGGATAACACAATATTTTTGTCCAACTGTGCATACATACATACATACATACATACATAAATACATAAATACATACATACATACATACATATATAGCAACAGAGTTTAATACCTCTAATATATCCTTTAACTTCTTCCCAACCACTCTCAAATCTGGAGATGTATCATGATGCATTGCTGACATGTCAGGAGTCCTGCATATTTCATAATAAGTATATCAGCTCAGCAAGCACGCCAATAGCAAAATCAATGGTCCCAAAATATTCACACAGGAAACAATTATTCCATGAAAGCATAAATTAATGTAAAATAGACTAGAAAACACATGGCGCAAAGATGCATAAACATGGAGCACAAGACAGTCCATTAACTGCCATAAATTATAGGTATAAATGCAAACATGAATACCGGATCTGATTTGGTTTAAGTACATAGAATTGGATTATAAAATGGAGAATCGTCGGAAGGAGGCTCCTAACACATTGTAACCCATAGAATCCCAAGAATAATTGGCTTCAATCAAGTAATTCTTAATGTAGAGGCCATATAACCAATAAGTTTCCAGTTACAGGTTACATATTAGAGTAGCCATGTAATTCTTACATGGAACAGGATACATTTGTTGAACTACAGCAAGCAAGATTAATGAAAAATTCACCATATTCCATACTTGTTTAAGTATTAATATGAAAATGAGGTTACAGGGTTGACTAAAATAGCAGAAATCTCAGAATCACTAAAGACACACCTCAATATGAATGGAATTTTCAGTTTTCGTGGAACAGTATCACCAAAAATGGCAGCTTCTTCTGCCATCCTGCACAAGACTCTGCGTACAATTTCTCCCAAATACATACCAGATATAATTTTTTCAAAAATCTGCAAGAAACAGTTAGTGGTAGCATGAATGTCCGTGAAGCCATTTATATAAATAATGATAACATGGAACTAGGAAATGGAAGCGTGTCTAGCACCTGTTCTCCGGGGTTCAAACTCTCAACATCCAATGCCTGATCATATTTTGTTAGTGGAAGGTGAGATGATTGGAAGTTGCCCCACTCCATGTTGATAACCTATGTTAATGAAGACAGTTTCAGAAGTATGACATAGTTCACCATAAAAAGATCACAATACATTAAGATAAGATACAGATTATCAGCTAAAAACGTACTAACCATTTCCCCTGATTTTGGTAGAAGACCTTGCCACTTGGGAATTGCATGTGCTCGCTCCACATATGCTGCGTTAGTTCCAGTACCTAAGATTACAGCAGCAATGACATCCTGGTTGTAGTATCTACCACCAGCTAACGTTCCAATGGTATCATTCACCTGTGTCAGTTCATGTCAAGGAAACCCCAGGATCAGAAGAGACATTTGAAGTAAAAGTAAACATCTTATATCAGGCTACATAGGAAATGAAATTCCTCGGAAAAAGAAAAAAGCTAATCGGAGTGCCTAAAACAAATTGGACTTACCAAAGCAGACACACGCATATCAAGGCCAATTCTTTCCATGGCTTTTGTCAATTCTCCTACCACATCTTCTCCAACCTATAACAGCCAAAAGAAAAACAAATAACACTAAATGTCAAGAAATAGAAACAATAAGAAGTTAAATATAAATTTGTTGAGGCCATGGTATAGTGGAATCTGCACTATTAGAGTAGAAAACTCTTGACTCTCTGGCACTGGCATGCATTTCAGACCAGCCGTAGGTGGATCTACCTTGCACTGCTATTATGAAGATATTGCCTACCTATTATGCTCAACAGCATTGTACAGAGAGAGCGAATGTGCAATAGAAACAAAATACATCCACCATGCAGACACCCTCATATGTATATCTAAGAGCTCTCCAGAGAATTAAAACACTTATTGCATGACTATTAACAGAGATGCCACAGACAAGAGTTGTACATGTGATCCCCACTACCATATTATCACTAGCAGTTGAAAAGTTCAACCAACAACACAAATAGGAGATTCTAATAGACAAGAAAAAACAGAAAAATGATCATTGAAGTGTCCATATGATCAAATTAAAAGGCTATTGGTCCTGAAATGATTGTGACAGGACTGGATGGTTTGCAGTCCCAAGACCGCTGCATTAAATTGGTGTTTGTTCTCCAAAAACTGAAACTTTTGAACAGATTTTGCAAGATTATGCAATATGTCTACAAGAGAAATCCTTAATAGCATTTAACATCATCAAGAGCATTTGCGTGAGTAACCATGTATTGAAATGTATGTAGCTAATAAATGCTCTAAAAAGATTCATCTCTACAACACATAACTTCTTCCACTACCAGGTTCAATAACACATTATGAATTAGAAAGTATCTGGTATATTGGATTATTGAAAGAAAGATTTGAGAAGATATAAAGAATCAACAACTACACCAACAACTTCCTTTATATGGTACATGAAATACCCAACACCCAACCCAAAAGCTAACACACAAATTTGGAATATTCACTTTTCTTATATGGAATCAGGGTTCAGTGGTAGCAATCAGGGTTCTAAAGCACTCCTCAGGCCCCATTGGAGCCTTGTTCATAAATTACAATGTTTGCGGAGAGTGCATAGAATGCGCAGAAAATTCCCAGCTTGGGCAACAAGCTTTAATTCCTGATTAACAAAGGGTAGTAGGTTACTGATAAAAGATGAAAGGATAAAGCATGTATGTAGAATCAGAGTTGTACATAATAAAACTCAGTTATTAAATTCTATGAAAGAATCCTTAGTTTTGACAGCCACTTAATCTACACATTCAGCAAAAGCCAGAAACAATATAAAGAACCACATGTAACAATCACAGGATCATTGTAAAAGAAACGAGTTCTGCCAATAGGAATCAACCACATTTTCTACAGAGGACAGAATTTACAAAAATTTATTTATAGCACAGACAAACTATCAGCAGAATAGAACAGTTATTAACTTCTTCAGATCATGAAAGATTCTCTGAAGTATAATACTAATGTTCAAGAATAAAGCAAGGCCAGAAACACTATTAATAACTACAGATATAAATTTCAGGATCATCATAAATAATATTGTGAAACGAAGAGTTAAGGTAAGTAGGATTAACCGTGTCTTCTATAGAGAAGCCCTTGGTCCATTTTATAAGATTCCCAGAAGATATTGATGTTTGCCTGACTGGAAACGAGAAGGTAAAACCCAACTCTCTTTGTCTACCAGGTGAAAGATGTAATCCTTCACCTTCTGTAGCAACAAACTTTGCAAGTGCTGCAGCAATATAATCAAATAATTCCTGAAATCACCACCATTGACAGAAACTCAGAGCACGAACCAACCTGCATTAGGTTAAATTTTGATAGGATGGTTTGAAAAAAGACACTCACACGTGAACTCCCAGTCATCAAATGTGGAGGAATTGAAACTTCGTCAAATTCTGTTTTAACAACACAGCCCTCTTTTCCACCCAATCTTACTCGTAGGACACGGAAGTTTGTGCCACCAAGGTCCAATGCATAAAACAAGCCCTTCTCATCCCTGTAAAATTAAAAATGGAAGTCACAAACTTGTCCAACAAAATTATCATCAGCACAAAAGACCCAAATAGCTAAAATTACTTCTCTGCCAGATAAAAACCAAGCATGGGAAAGCAAATTTTTCTCCTACTTACGAAACACTAGCAGCTTGTCTGTTTTAAAATTTTCCATTTTTATTTCATCTGTTCTTTTCATTTTTAACTACTAAATCCACAATATCCTACGATAGTTTATAAAGAATCCCTACTCCCCAGGCAACTGCTTGAGTTCCTCTGCAAAAAGCAGCTTGTCAACCAATTTCTTAAAGCAAGGTCCTTTAACCACTGAGACTGATCAGCTAAACATACTTTCAACACAAAGTAAGAGAAAAACACTTCTCGGACAAGGCAATCCTTTCATCCCAGTCAATCAGTAAAAATATCATTAGTAAAAGAACCTCAACTGAGAGATTACAATATAATGGAAATTACCAACAGAATCATAAATTGCATAGTTTAGTTAAAGTACAAAATGAATTTGGAAATTAGAGCCATTTTCACAAAGTGAAATGGCAAGTTAGCCTTATCAGATAAAACATAACAACCACTCGATATACAAAGACCACATTACTTGAGCATAAAATTAAAGATGGGAACGAGAACTGGAACTTCACAAATTGCATCCAATCAACATATGAGACAAATTCAATTTGCTTATCTGTCAACGTGTAAGATGACATTCCATTTAGATATTCTCTTAAAATTGCCAAGCTTTGTTAAACCAAGCCATCATATTATTATAAAAACTGCCAAAAGCGAAGGAATCATTGCTAGGAAATTTTCCATGCTAAACTATGTGGAAAACTACAAGGACCTGAAGACATGAGTTTAAAAAGCAAAAAGTAATTAATATTTAGATGGTAAGCTGTGTATAAAAAAAGTGAAAAAGAAAAATTTGCAAACCCAATGACAGTAATAAAAATAAAGGTGGGTATTAGATTAATGATAGGACAAGGAAAGAATGACAAATGACAGAAATCGAAAAGAGGCAATGCTAGATTCACTATGTAATATCAACACATCAGAAGTGAACTTCGCCAAACCTCAATAAAAAAAAAATGTAAGTTTTGTGATTGAAGAGGCCTTTCCGAATCAGAAATTTCCATTAGAACCATGAAGTGGACCAGTTTTCATCAAAATTTGAATGAAAAGTATAGGAATGTTTCTTTTGGAAAAAAAATAGAATCTTTAGAACAAGTACAAACAAATGTTCGTATGGTCTAAAAATTAATTTATCAATTTAATAAGAATACAAATTCCATGATCCCATAAGGAGGTAGAAGAAAGGAAAAATTAAACAAATGCTAGCAACAGAGGATAGCAAAACAAAAAACTCAAAACATAGTTCAACAGCAAAAACATTGAATAGATTGTAATTCTACCACACCAATCAAAGTCATAGAAAAATAACTCCATCAAAGAATAACTATAACTTCTAATCACAGCCCTCCAAAAATGTCCTGAATAAAGATAAATAAAGCAAACAACCAATTAAAATACTCAATAAATAAATAAATTTTTGTGTGTTTGTGTGTGTCTGTGTGTGTATGCGCATTAACCACCAAGAGGGAAATTTATCTACCCATCAAATATTAAATTAAACATGATTAGACTAGACCAATTAAAACAAAAATAACTCAGCAAAGGCTAATTACCTTAATAAATTAAAATCACAGTCCAAAAAATATCTTTAATAAATAATAACAAATAAACAAAAAAAAATTAAAAATTTTCCAATAATAAAGGAAAAGAAACAAATAAAGATTTTGCTTTTCCCTTTTGTGTGTGGGTGTGGGTGTGGGGTACTCACCCAGTAGGGAGATTATCGACGTAGCTGATGATCATCTTGAGCTTACTACCACCCTCCGATGCGAGACCAGCGTGCATCTCAGCGGTCATAGCATCAGCTATCTGTCTAAGCTTCCCAATAGGTGTCCCACACTTCTCCTCCATCTCTTTCAATATAGCCATGGCCCTGGCCCACCTCCCAGAGCACTTCATCCTATGCCTCACAACCGCCGCCGCCGCCGCCGCCGCCGCACACACCGCCGCAGCGCAAACCACCGTCGCCCCCACTGCCACTTTCCCCATCACCACTTAATGAACAAACTTTTTCAGTTGACTTTGGATTAAAAGCCTCGCTTGCTTCGAATTCAATTGGAAGAGTTGTATTGACTTGGAGCTTACAGAAACTCTAGATCGAGCTTAAAATTGGAGCAAAACGAGGAAGATAGAAGAAAATAATTTTGTTTAATTACTAGAATTTATATATTGTTTTTATGTCCTTTGCATCTTGTCTCATTATATATATATATATATATATATATATATAGCTAGCGAAAGACGTTTACTTTTTTACTATTACTGATAGATAGATGGCAATGAAATGAACCTTCTTCGATTTATACACCAGACTAACATCAGAGGGGACGATGTATACAAACTGGACGGTGTTTTAGATTATAATTACGATAATGACCTGTCAGGTTTTTAATTAATGTCTACGGGCACGATTTATTGTGAGAATGTATGTACTTGGTTCAAGATTACGGATGGCACGTACAAGAATTTTGTTTGTTGACGAGACACGTGTAATGTTGGAAAGTGTACATTCTTTTTTCTTTCTTAACACAAGAAGCCCTAGATGCTTGAATTTTTTTTAATTTTTAATTTTTAATTTTTTTAAATATATATATATATATATAAACACATTTATCTAAAAATACGGCCAAGTCTATATATTTTATAAAAGCAATTTAATTTTAACATAATTAGTGGGAAAGTCAAAAGCATGTCTCTGAGTGAACAAAATTTAGCAAATAATAATAATAATAATAATAATAATAATAATAATTTCTGGTAAAAATTGAAAATAAATGGTCGTTGGTTGGTTTTAATTGGAGTTATTGAATGAATAGCGCAGCCGCTTAAAAAGATTAATTAACAGTAACATGGCCAGATTTTGACTGAAATTTAATGTTTCAAAATGGGGTAGGAAAGAAGAGCTATCCGAAATTGACCTAATTTTGGTTGGAATATCTACTTAAATCCGACTCAGCATCTACTCAACAAGTCAAGTCATCATTCATTTCTGGTTTGCAATTTGCAATTTTCTTAATTAATCAATTAATTATAAAGTATATGATGTTAATTAAATTATGACATTACAATTCACCTCGTACGAATTTAAGTTCCCAAAAGTCAAAAACAACTTGTCAATAGGCAAACAAGCCACTCGTCGAGTTCTGTGCATACCAAAACTTCCTTTCCGCTTGTCAGCAAAATGAGCCCATAGATAATAATTAGTTCTGTGCATACCAAACCTTCCTTTCCGCTTGTCAGCAAAATGAGCCCATAGATTGTCAGCAAAATGAGCCCATAGAAAGTATTATTATTATTATTATATAAATTATATAAATTTTATGTTTTAATTTCTATATATATAGTGATTTGAATTGATTCAAAAGAATTTATAAATAGAAGATTAGGACAAATCTGAAAGTGAAGTGAGAAATGAGATTTGTGGGCGTTTTCATGGTTGGAGAAAGGGTCCACCTCTATTGGTTACATGGTTGTCTTTGCTTGCACGGTTGGATTTGTGAGAGTGAGTTCCATAAAAGAAGGAATCAAAAAGAAAATATCAAAAGGGGTTCCTCAAATGAGAAGTATCGTTCGTTTGTTCTGAGGCCGAATAAAGATCATTCAGTGGGCATCAAGACCTTTGGTTTGGTTCTTATAAACAAACAAATTTTAGTGGTACCATGTAAGTAAGTACGTGTCAATTTGTATAGGATGATGACTTTTGCTTCTCAGTGGAGTCAAATCATTCAAACTTATTTATAATAATATCTTCTACATAAACTATTGAATCATTGGAATTGAAACACTTTGCACAAAGATGGCATCCTGTTTATGCATAATTGGGTTGAAACCCACTTCAAATTTCCCCTTGCATATATTCTACTTGATAAGGATAACATACCATACCTTTAAAATACACGTATCGGATGGGAACTTGGAAGAAGAATCAATCAACCTTATCTTTTTTACTTTTGACGACATTCTAGAGTTTATCAGCCCGTTCGCTGATTCTATTCTTTCTTTTGCCTTCTTATTCTAGCTTGCTTTCCCTTCTTTGAACAAATACAAATGGTCATCTGATTGTTTGCTTCATCCAAGATCAAATTGACAACAGACCAAAAAGCTTAAATTGAAACACTGGTGAACTAGTTCCCACCAATTGTTCGCCCTTAGATGGATTTGAGAATCAGAAAGAACTTTCATAAAACATGGTGAGTAGAATGAACACGTTTTCACTGTAAAGGAGCGGAAATAACATGATTAAGACTGGAATTCAGTGGGAGGCCAAAAATGTAAGACCATTACTTCTTAAATATGCTCTACATGTTTCTGTTAAACACTCACACGTCACTGCTATTGAACACCTTATCAAGCAATTTAAGGAAAAATGGCAGCCTTGAAATGCATAATAACTTCGAATGACATATCCAATCTTCTACTAAAAAGATATACAGCTCTTCTTTAAAACTATTAAGAAACAGCAAATTTTCCGGCTAGTTCTTTGCGAGTTGGAACTACAGGCACAAGAAAATTGCCAAATGATGAATAGAAAATTTTAAAGTTTGAAGTGCAACCCTCTTGTCGTGCTTGTGCAACTGCAAAATCTTTTGCTTGTTGAATCCTGGCATTAATTTCACTAGTTTGAGCCACCAGAACCTGCAAATCCAATCACATTATAAATTATCATACTTAAATGATAATATAGGTTTCTACAAGAAACGCCCAAAAGAAATTACTTGCTCTCATATGACTTGTGGATGTTGCATCTCTGGCTTTCCGTGCAGTAGATGAAGGACAGTCCTGCAGAGTGAGAAAAACAAGTTGCAAGAATTTGGGATGATAAGTAATTGCAAAAGGACTCGTACTTAGCTCATAGCATTAAATGAAGAACATCTAATCCACTTAGCTCATAACTGTTCCAATAATTTAAAACTCCAAAGTACAACTTCCAAGAAACGCAGGGACAGATTCTCTCTCTTATTTAGCCTAGAGTATAATCATGCAAACGTTTGGAAACTTTGTATTAATGGCAGTAAAATAAGAATTAGGATCCTCCTCTAATCTAACTTATTCTTTTGTTATGTTTTATTTAATTAACAACCAATCAACAACCTCTATTTGCCAAAACTTGAACATTGAAGCGATAGGACTAATTCACTCCCACTCTCTTAATCCGTTGTTGATGAAATCCCAAAGTCCAATGAGTATTGGGATTTCAAATTCAGTAGCCTCTTTTTTACTACCAGAGCTGTCGCTAGCGCTCGACAGCTCTGTCACACACGACCGACATTACCATTACCAGAAATAGGCTCAATTTTGAGATTATTTTTCGGAGGGAGAAAAGCTATCACAAGAAAACCAAAAACAAAGAACTGTAAGGCGTACGAAATTACCCGCGAGACGATGGCTCATTGATCTTTCCCCTCTTCAGTTCAGGTTCCGTTTTCGCCATTCGAATCCCACAGAAGCCCAAAGAGCATCGTCACCATCCGCCCAGTGTGTTATTCCAACGTCGGACTATTGGATTATTGGAATACTAGATCCATGTAATTGATCCTATAAGTTCTAACCCATTGCACCAAACACTTTGTGGGTCACTGACTCACTGGTGAATATATACGTAGCCCATTTTAGAAGTAAAGTTCGAGAACTTATGGCCCGTATTTTTAGTATCACGATGAGCTTGACAAGTCATAGGCTATCCTGGTTAGCCAAGAAAGGAGAAGTAAATTCATTTCTTGCAATCTAGGTTAGTGTACTTAGAACTATATGCAATTGTATTTGGTAGTCTTTGTCTGGATTGTCAGCAGTAGCAAGATAATGAAGGAAAATCTTAAGTGTAATGGACAATTAGTTAGCAGTTGTCATATACATAAGTGTGTGTGTGTGTGTTGAGGCACCATGACAGAATCTCTGAGCTTGTACCACTTTTAGAGAGATGTTATCTTTTAAACTAACTAGCACTCAAAGAATTCATAAGTTATTATTTGATCATTTATTTTAAAAATAACAAAACATAACATAACCATTATGTACGAGACTTTTGATCAATTTAGGATTGTTGTTAGAAAAATTGAAAGTAATTTTAATAAACTAAAATTTATTTCGAGAGTTTGGTAAAATATTTTTTTTTCTTTTTAGCAAAAATACCCATTTATATAATATATTTTGAAAAGAAGTGGAGTAGTTGTATTTCAAAAATATATTTTTTTAGACTTATTTTTCTCATCTAAAATTTACATTTATGTGTATACGATAACGAAATTATTTTATGTTATTATTACATATCATATATAATTTGTTTATTTTTATTTTAAAATAATAAAAGACATATAATAATAATAATAATATAATATTGTCATCAGTTTGTATTAAAAAATATGTATATAATTTTGTAAACGTCATAGTATTAAATAAAATTTTAGATAAATAATAGTACTCATTATCTTATCATAAATTATACAAATTCAAATTTATTATTACAAGAACCATTTGATTGAACATGGATCCTGTTCTCATCTAATATTCCGTAAGTTTTGAAAGAAATTATGACATATAATATTTTATAAATTTATAAAACTAAAATTTAACTTGTTTTTAATTTCCTATACAAGACAAAAGAACACACCCATTTGGTGGCTAACTATATTCTAACTCTTTATTTGATTTTGGTATATCAAACTACTTTCGCCAAGATAAAAGCCAGTTAATTTGGTTATTCGGAGGCAATATCAAAACTTAGCCAATTGCCTGTCATAATTCATTTCCAACAAAACCAGAGCACTGCGATTATGCATGTCTCCTCTCCTACATAGATTGAGTGAATTAAAGAATTGAGTAATTAAAAAAAAAAAAAAAAAAACTTGCCCTTGACTTAGAGACACAGAGGTATAATAATTGTGTTTCTCACAACACTAAACCTATGTTTAACTTCACGAGATTCTATTTAATTAATTATTTAAATCTATTCATAGCCCCACTTAAGATTGTGTAAAGATTAAACATTGACCTCTTGGCAGTAAAAACATGGTTTCTCATGGGTTTAACATCATGAGATTCTCCATAATCAATACTTAAATCTTTAATTCGTTCACAACCCCACCTACGATTTCTTTCCTTTAATTTAAAATTAAAATTAATGATTCTTAAACCATAGGGTTAAGATATTCTAAACTAATCTCACTTTTGAGGAGGATCTTTGTAATGATTTTCACACTAACCTCCACCCATCAACAATTTATTTATGTCATATGATCACAGGAATGAGTAAGATCTACCCAGATATCTAATGAAGAAAAAGAGACAAGACTCAAAGAGAGCATTATTATTAACTATTAATTATTGTGCAAATGCCAACTTTCAAGGCTAGTTGTTGTTGAATACTGCAAATTATCGATTGGTATTTTATGCTCCAAATTTTGTTCTAAAAAGTAACCAATATGATATGTCTATTATATAATTCAATTGGTACAATATTTTTGTAAAAACTTGAACAGAAATATATTTAATCTGCTAGAACCAATTACAAAGTGTAGCAGCAGTCCATTGACTTGACATTTTTGGATTGATATTCTCCTTGTTTTGGACATGTAAATATGAACAGTGAGTTACGTTAAGGTGGCCTATATCTCTAAATTCAACCAAAATTATTGATGTTTTAAGGGACACTCGTTAGATTTCTATTTCTAATATCCAAAGATGTAATCCTTTTACATAAGCTCTAATGCACGTTCCATTCTCTAAGTAATAATTCCTTTATGAGAAAATTTTGGTTAAGTTGACCCCTCGAATCATGTCATATCTAATGCTCATCATTCCCTAATTTTTTTTGGTGGATTTATGGCATTATTAAAGCCTTAATTTTGAAATTAAATATATTGTCAACGCAAGATCGATATATAATCTTTGTTTAATTTGTTCGATGGTGGTGTTTATGAATATATTCGACTTATTTCGTGCGGCAAGTTTATGTTATATTTGACTAAATGGACCACTTCTCCAACAAAAATTTTGCTCAACCATTTGAAGGACGATTGCAAATGCCTTTGTGGAGTGGGGTAAGTGCAATATGTATAATTAGAATTGAAGATTAGTTGAAAACAATACAAATATGTATTCCTTTCACTCTTGCTTTAACTAAGGACGGTAATTAAGGAAAGGATACACGCATAAAACACATATATAATATGATCAAAATTCGTTCGGCACTTTTATAAAATAAAAAAAAAATTGTTAAAATATTTAATGCACTCTGTAAAATACATTAATTATTATTAATTTCCTTATCAAATTAGTTTATGATTTAGAATCTTATTGGAAATTTAGTGGGTCAAACATATTATGGTTAGAATATTGGTAAGCTGTGTTTTGAAAATATATAAAGAAATCCAAGTGGGAATTTAGTCTTAGACCCATGTTTGTGAAAAGTAAATACTCAAAAAAGGGTGAGTTTTAACTAAGCCAAAGATTGAGGTGAGCATGCATGGCCTGGCGGGCTAGCTTAATTAATTTGAACGACTTTTCAGTTTTGAATGAGCAAAGTTGATGATCATCTACTCATCTATGCTTTGGATTTGGACAAGAATGTCTCACAAACCATGTGCAGAAATGCTCCACACGCGGGATATGGCATGCGTGTGGGTCTCTACCAATTGGGTTCTGTTTTTCGTCCTTGTATTTTTACTGATTTGGGAAAGTACAGATCTATCACAAAGCAAAGCTAGGCATTGCCAGTAAATAAACTTTTGGTAGAAGTCCCATACGCAAACGACATTTAAATAAGGGAAATAAAGTGTAAAGTATGGATTATAAATACGCGAAAAGGCAAAGGCATACAAATGCAATACCCTTGTTCCTCTTAGAAGGATATATGTGTCTATGTTTCAGCCATTGAAAAATTCTTTTTCTTTTCTTTCTCTTTGCTTTGTATTGCGTATGTAGGAGCCTTGAAGGTGGAGATGAGGATGAGCTGTGCGTGTGAGGAAAGTAGCTGGCTTAATTTGTAAAGAAGTCCATTCTGCAACACACCTCTCATATATCACGTGCCAATTTATCTTCTTTACTCCCTTTTTGCAATTCTTTTGATAGTTATTTGGGCACTAGTAGTGTTTCCTCTCTGTCCTATTCATATATACATGTAATCTCAATTCCCTAGATATATATATATATATATATAATTAATCAGCAATGCAAGCTTCAGAATTTGCTCACTGACTTTCATGAACCTTGTAACAAAAGCTGAAACCAAATTTTTTATTTCAAAAACAAAGAATTAATATAGTGCAACAACTGCCTTCCCCCCCAGTCGGGGAAGATGCTGCTGCTGCTCTACATTTCTACTAAAGATCTTACAAAAGGCAGCGAGATCAATGTTGTGTCCACCTAACATATTTTAAAGAAAGAGATAAAAAAGAAATAGAGTTTGTATGTATTGTATAGTGAGTTTTATCATTTATGCTTTCAGCTTTATGCCTATGGCCTTTTTGCTACTTAGGCAGGCAGAGCTTTTTGGCAAAAGCATCAAGGTCCTTTTTTTTTTTTTTTTGACATATCTGGGGTACTTCCACGTGTCCTCCTATTGTGATATTAATATTTTATGATAACATGAAGTCCATGAATTTTGATGGTCGTGGGGAGAGATTTGAAAATTGAAAGTTACTCTGGAGGCATTATTAGTTGTTATTCAAAGATATCCCAAGAGAAAGCCAAGTTAAAAATATTTCCGAGAAATATTTTATGTTATCTAAGAAATTATGTTGGAAATAATGCACAATGGACCCCATGCACACCAATTGGAAGAAGAACAAATTTTAGCAATATAATTTCTAGAATATATGTTTCGAAGGGAAAGTAGGTAGAGTTGAACTGGGCTTCTTCAATGAAACTCAATAAACAACGAATTGGAATGTTTTAATTATAATTAGCAATTGATTAGTAACTTAATGTTGGGTTTTAAGATAAAAGATAGAAAATATGAATTAAATAATAAAAATAAGCCAGCACAAACGTACATATGTACACAATTAATGTCGAGACTTATGTGTGTACAGTACAAAGTCCTGATTCCTGAACAAGACCAACTCATTCAAGTGCAATGCTGATCTGATCATGTGCCTTCCTTCATCAAATGGCTACCTATGTGTGTATGCCAATAGTATAGGCAGTGGGTAGCTGCCCATCACCCAAAAAAGATACCCCAACTATGTTTTATTCGGGACCCACCCACTAACCCCCCAATAGAAATCAACATTCATATTGTCATTGCCTCAATTCTCATCAACTTGCATGTTTAAAATAATAATAATAATAATTATTATTAATTAATTACTAATATATATATATATATGTATATGTAATGTCATTTGATGCATTAAAAGTGTATCAATCAAATCAAATAAAAGTAATTAAAAATAATGTTAAAGTAAAAAAATGCTATATAATATGCAAAAAAAACATATAAAAATAAAAATATGGGCACGTTGGGAGCCCCATTTTCAATGCCTTTTAATTGCAGAGAGTGTAATTGTAGCTCTACTTCTGTACATATGTATAAATATACTTGTATCAGAATCACAAATATACACATTCTTAGATCAGGATTTGGGAAAGCATGCAAAGTGCAAACACGTGTTCGATGAGTGGTATATGATTTCAGGTGTAATACGTACCATCTTTCTCTTATCTTATGTATACAACCGTCCCCAGTTCCATGACAAATCTAAATCAAATGGTCAGAAATGAAGCATCAGATTTTCATGAAAAAATGACAAAATTCTATCAGGAGTACTGGGCTACACACCCCACTAAAACGGAGCGAACGGAGAGAATACACAGAAGACGCTCCCGTTATAGAAACACAAGAAGTGGTGCAGTGAGAAAAGAGTTAAAAGAGTGTCAGACGGAGAAATTTTCATTTTTATTTGTGGGTCACATTCACTGCTCTCTATGTCTGATTCTGAACCAAAAACCACAGACGACGACGCAGTCTCTTCCTCAAAAACAAAATATATTTATAAGAAACGACAATATCAATGTCAATTACACGCAACTCAACTTGCCTCACTTAGAGAGAGAGTGGGGAAGAAATAGATGCGTAGATTGAGGGAGTAAATTTTTATTATGTCTCCTTTCTTCCATCTGTTTGTGAAAATGCCAGCAATCTTTACTCGTGCCCCTTTCTGAGTTCTTCCATTCATCACGTACACGTACACGTACGCACTGAGCTTTTTTCCATTTTGCCAACTGTACTTTTTGATTTTTCTGATACTACTGCTACTACTACTCCCGCAACCCGCACGTGAATCCATCGCAATTTATAATCGTGTAATCCCATGCAATTTATCAAGTAGTAATTTTTAACATGACGGATAATATGACGTCGGGTGAAGACTTTGGAACACAAGAGGAAGCAACAGCGAAATTTGGCTGTAAATCCCACTTACAGTATTGGGTTACTTTTGATGACGTGGCCAATTATCGTGGGGTCAAATGTTGCAGGGATTTCAGCATTCGCCAACCCAATCAGATAACCCAAACCAAACTGACCTCCGCACCACACCCCCGGTCGACTCTACCTCTTCCATAGTAATCTCTTCTCCTATTAGCCATTCTGCGAAACGAAATGACATCAAATCAATCAAAGTATCGTAAGTATTAAAGAAATAAAGAAGAGGGTTTAAGATTATTTATTTAGAAAGTGTATAAAAATATTTTAAATTAAAGCATTTAATGGAGGAGCTGTAATTCTACGTTAATACGAGTTTTTATCCGAATAAATACACTTTCGTGATTTGTAGTTAATAAATAAAAATATTAAAATTAATATTGCATAAATAAAAATATATATATATATGTATCATTTTTTATAAAAAAAAATATTTATATTTATATTTAGACTAATACAAGATCCTAATCAGTAAATAATTAACATGACCTAAAATGCATAAATAATAACACTATTTTTTAAAATATATATATATATATATATTACATACTTTGAAACAAAATTATTTCCTGATGTGACATTATTATTTTGGATATGTGACCTACCAGTAATGAATTATTGTTCCACAATAAAACATACAGTAATTTAATAAATACACAATTTTTTTTAATTAATAAAAAATATAATAAAAATAAACCTTAATTAAAATTTGTAACAATATTACCTCTCCAATCTAACGGAGGTGCACTCTAGCGAGGCCATTAAGGAAAAGAGTTATTTTCAAAGGTTCGTATTTTATCATCAGAAAATCTATTTGAATTTTGAAGGGCTTTACATTAAAGAGTTCAAATATTGTTTTCAGGAGTGAGGACACCAAAATTGCCCTTGTTACACGAGGAATAGCCCTTACATAACATTAGCGCTACTTGTGGCTAAAATTATTTCAGGGACAGCGGAGTCTTTACATGTTGAGGAGCGGCCGGTGGATACCGAATAACCAACCACTACATATCTTAGTATTTTATCATCTATCATCTCTGATCTCATTCCGTTCAGCTATCGGGTTAGCTGTAGTAAATTGTACGAGAAATTGTACATTTATTTTCACGTATACAAAAGTAGTGTATCAGAAAAGTAAAAAGAGCTCAGCAAGCTAGGTAGGTGCAGAGCTGTGCTGCCGGAGTAGAAAGAAATCTCAGAGAAAAAAAATACGAATTTAGTCATCGGAAATTGAACCCTCGCTCAGAATCTGACAATCCCTGACGTCTCTTTCTTTAAACCACTTAAAAGTAACAAAATTATTACGCACACTCGAAACAGAAACCCCGTGTAACACATAACTTAACTGTAAAATAAATATAATTAATTAATTACATTCCAAAAAAAAAAAACTCCTACTCGGCCTCTCTCTATTAATACCCCTTTCTCCTCACCTCCGGAGAAAAGCAATCCATCCATCCATCTATCGATGAACATAAACTTTGCATCCATGCATACACAGTGAGAGAGAGAGAGAGAGAGAGAGAG
>JAXCLQ010000013.1:9526300-9540891 GCA_035584115.1 Cedrela odorata | reverse complement strand
GAGAGAGAGAGAGAGAGAGAGAGAGTTAGAGAAAAGAGGGTTATTCTTTACACATCTCTGTAGAAGTGCAAAGAGAAAGAGTGTTTAAGCAAGAGAGTTGAAAAGATCGAGATTTGCTTGATCATCATCATCATGTGTAATTCAAACACCGCCACTACTCTTCCTACCCTAGCTGTTACCGATAAACCAGCACAAACGCAGCAAACCCATCTGTATTTTGATCTTTTATCTCTACCCAACGCCATCAAAGACGACCCAGAAAACCCAAAAACGTACCCAGAAACACCATCAGAATATGTTTTCCCCTCCATCTCTGAGATCATAACAGAGGCCAAATCACTCTTCAACCTTGCCTTCCCTATTGCCCTAGCAGCTCTTATTCTCTACTCTCGCTCTATGCTTTCGATGCTCTTCCTAGGCCACCTCGGCGACCTCGAGCTTGCCGCTGGTTCTCTAGCTATTGCCTTCGCTAATATCACAGGTTATTCAGTCCTCTCAGGCCTCGCTTTAGGCATGGAGCCTCTCTGCTCCCAAGCCTTTGGCGCTCAGCGTCCAAAGCTACTTTCTTTAACTCTTCACCGCTCTGTGATTTTCATTCTAGTTTCATCATTCCCCATTTCTATTCTCTGGCTAAACATGTCCAAGATCCTCCTTTATCTTCATCAAGATCCTAATATCACCCGCATCGCTCACACTTACCTCGTATTTTCTCTCCCTGACCTTTTTACCAACTCGTTCATTCACCCAATCCGCATTTACCTTCGTGCTCAAGGCATCACCTATCCCCTCACTCTAGCATCCCTCGCTGGCACCATTCTTCACTTACCTATCAACCTTTTTCTCGTCTCTCATCTTCAGCTCGGCGTAATCGGCGTGGCAGCAGCAGCTGCCGTTTCCAACTTGTTTGTTCTTTTATCTTTGATTTTATACATTTGGGCTTCTGGTTTGCACGAGCCAACGTGGACTAAGCCGAGCCGAGAATGTTTAACAGGATGGAAGCCCCTGCTTAAGTTAGCTGCTCCCAGTTGCGTATCGGTTTGTTTAGAGTGGTGGTGGTACGAGATCATGATCGTTTTGTGTGGACTTTTGGTGGACCCCAAATCAACGGTTGCGTCCATGGGCATTCTCATCCAAACGACGTCGCTGATCTACGTGTTCCCTTCTTCCCTCGGTTTCGCTGTTTCAACACGTGTGGGTAATGAACTCGGCGCGAACCGTCCTAAAAGAGCGAAACTATCAGCTGTGACGGCGATGTTTGTAGCTGCAATGATGGGCCTATTAGCCACGGTTTTTGCGTCAGGGATGAGAGATAAGTGGGGTCGGATGTTTACCAACGACGTACAAATCCTACGCTTGACATCAGCGGCGTTGCCGATCCTAGGGCTGTGTGAGCTGGGTAACTGTCCTCAAACGGTGGGTTGTGGGGTCCTCAGAGGAAGTGCCCGGCCGTCCACCGCAGCTAATGTGAATCTTGGTGCATTCTATCTGGTAGGCATGCCCGTAGCTGTTGGGCTCGGGTTTAGTCTTGGGGTTGGGTTTTGTGGGCTTTGGCTAGGCCTGTTATCGGCCCAGGTCTGTTGCGCTGGGCTGATGTTGTACGTGGTAGGGACCACTGACTGGGATTTTCAAGCCAAGGAAGCCAAAATGCTAACATGCGCAGGGGGTGTAGATACCGGGTTACTTACTGATGATAAGGGAGAAGAGCAGCAGCCGTTGATTTGCGTTACGATGTCTTCACCTTGATGTAGTTTTTGTTTATTTTCTTTATTAGGCTGTTTTTTTTTTTTTTTTTTTGGGGGGGTTTGTGAATTATTATTAATATTATTTTTGGTTAGGAGAGATGGGGATTTGCATAAAGAGGATATATAAAGAAGAAATTTTGTTTTATTATTCTACTAATCATTCTTTAGTGAATGTTGCATAAAGTTTTTAGCCATTTTCTGTACAGTGAAAGCTCCTCACCATTCCATTTTCTACATATAACAGTAAGCAATTGCAATTCTTGCGTTAAATATATAAGCAATGCACCACGAAGCATTAACTGTACAATGGGGCGGTGTTTCAAATATTCAGACATGTTTGATCTTTTAGAAGAAGTATACATGGAAATATATACATTAAAATCTGGAGCTGACACATGGGGGCTGCCTTTTTTTATAGCAAAATTGTGGCCTTACACGATAAGCACTTGTATGGCCTAATATATATATATATATATATATATTTTGGCTAGCTAGCTAGGGCATGGGATATTGGGATGAATAATATCATTCATCCATTACACACTGCTTGTGTAGACAAATCGATGTAACATTAACATGGCTAGCATGGTAGTGGTGGTCGTTGTTTTTCATCTTATCTTATAGGTCTTTTCAGTCTGGTCCCAAACAGAAGCTAGCCAAAGCTTTCTACCTTGGCGACATCGACATGCACGGTACCGTCTGGCTCTGACTCAAGAATTTAACCCTAGCTAGTACAGGTTAGGATGATTGAGCTGAATTACCATAAAGAAAGGAATTCAATTGTAACTTCATTCTCTTCTTCTCACACACAAGTCACTATATTATGAATAAGAATAAGTGACCCCACACGTGTAATCAATTCAGAATCATGGCTATCTGTAAGGAATTTTCATTACTGAAACAAGATATTGGGACAAGTATTTGGTGCTTTTCAGTTTGTAAGGGAAACATGTATAATAAGGAAACTGGTAGTTTGTGTTGCAGAAGCTCAATGGGTACAGTACAGACTGTAATTAATTTTGGTGCCAAGAAATGTATATTTTTCTTGCGGTGTTTGCAATACAAATTAATCAAACAACTGTAATTAATTTTGAGCAATTAAGTTTATCATCTTTGTATTAATGGGTACAGTACAGACTAAAATTAGCAAAGGCAGTGTTGTCTATGATTAGGAGTCATGATCTGAAGTTGGTTCGAAAAGCGCACACAAAAGATTTTCAGGTGGTTGAAATTGAGTCCTCATGATATGGATAAAATTAAAGAAGCCAACAAACAAACAACTTGCTATGATGAAAAACGGCCCTCCACCCAGAAGAGAACACAATGTCATCACCATGGCAGGGCATCTCTCTGAAAGGAAAACAAAACAAGGTCTTGTCTGTTTAATAAGTGGCAGAAGTAAGAAGACTCCTTTTGCAGAGGTCGCACGAGGGGGTATCAGCCATTTCATATCAGTCGGTCCACCTTTTGTAGTTTTCCTATATACACTTTTCTTTTGATGTCACCTTTTTTCACTTTAGTAAAAATTCATCTCTGCTTTCTCTATGTAAATATTCAGTTTTTTAAAATACCTTCTAGCCCAAGTGTCCCACTTCTGTTTTGAGGGCTCCATGCCTGTCAAATCCATCAAGGTTTGATCCAAATCCAAAACCATTTTAGCCCAGTTTTTCTTTCTTATTTTTTAGAGAAATTATATTAATATTTTGCACAATCAAAGTGAAGCCTCTACTATTTGTGTTTTAGCCATCTGCTCGTTCTTATTTATCAGCAACCTAGCTAGGGTTCATCAGCACTATAAATTAAATAAAATTTAACTTGATCGTAAACTGCATCTATTTGGTTTCTACTACTAGTCATCTGTTTTATCATTCATTTTCTAGTTGGAAATATAATTTGATTTGTTTTTTAAATTATCCCTAGTTCTTCAAAATGTTGGATGTAATGTAGTATAGCTTTGACCAAGTCAGAATCTGAGATTAATTAGAAATCCACTAGGTAATCAACCCGGCTTCAATACTATTGCTTATATGCAACTATTTTAATATCTTATTCTGATGTAATCAGGGATGTCTATGATCAGTTTGTTCCTGACGGCTGTCATCCTTCAAGCTTACTACCTTTTTTGGAGACATTTTATGTCATCATAATTTTTTTTAGCCCAGAATGATGAGGGGAAAGAGAGTTTTCTAAGAACTAACATTGTTGTCCGATTTCACTGCCTTTTGAAAAGTCAGGCGCCCACTGTATTTCATTCTACCTTTTAGTAATAACTAGTTAAAGCATAAATATGGATATATTAACAGTCAATTACCATGTACCATTTACTTTACATATACACACACACACCCACACACCCCTCACCCATAATATCTAGGTGCAACTAGCTTGCTATGACAAGTAAAACATCACCGAATTCATCAAAAGATGCACCTGTGTTGAGAATAATGGTTTGTTTACATATTGATTTCATATATCACACACAGCTTCCTCGAGCCAATCAGTATTTACAAGTTGATCACGAGAACCAGCAACCTCTCTCTCTATATATATATATATTCTCCACCTTGAAAGTACACTCATATATATAGCTTATCCATGTTATATTAAATTTTTTTATTTGGTTTGATTTTTTGGGGAGCATATCGGCAGCAGAATAAGCAACTGGGAGCAAGCCTAGATTGGATCCAGCCATGAAGTCCCCACAGTTGCCTCCACGAAAAGCTGAGGGATTCATGGCTGCCATCCCTTAATTTGTTAGTAAAATTAATAATAAATACAAAAGATCGATAGATAGAGCACTAGTTAAGATATATATTGAAAATTAAAGAAAGACAACATCATTCTAGAGCATTCTCACATGGCTAAGGCTAACCCTTTTAAGCAACCACTCCATTCCCTTTCATTTCTCTCTCTCTCTCTCTCTCTCTCTCTTGTCCCCTTATCTAAAGCTTCTTGCCATTCCTTTCATTTCAAAGTCCCAACAATCGCACGCATCATCATTCAAACCACTCCATCATGCCTAGCTGCCTGATCACTAAACCAAGCATATATATATATAATACCGAAGAAAACCCTAAAAAGCCTGAAAGCCTAGGGCACAAGGACTGCCCTTTTCTGTCTTCCTCATACGCAACAACTGTCACCAAATTTATAGTGTTTTGAATATTATTCTTTCTTCTTCTTCTCAATAGGGTTTAGTTGATTTGTTCAACTTACTGTTTCTTTATTACTCAACTTGGCCTGGCTTGTCTCCTGGTACGGAGCGGAACATATTTCTCAGTAGTTCTAGAGCACACTGGCATGCTAATATGCTATAGGCCTTCAATAGCTCACCCATCATTCTCTTCTCCCTCTTAGATTGACACGTGGGCCCGCTCTAGATGTAGTTTTCATTATATATAAAATATAACTCTTCAAAATCATACAGTACGTGCAAAAAGGAAAAAGAAAACATGCAAACATGCTTCTGTCTATAGCAACTTTGTGTATTTTATTGATTTGTTAGAAGATAATAAGAATATATATATATATATATATATATACATATATATACACACTATTCGTTTACGTGGTGTTGGGATTGATTTCAAGCGAAAACCCTAACTTCAAAGGCTAATTATAGATTAGGTATAATTCAAAAGAGCTAGTATAGCTGCATAAAAAGTTGCGACTTGAATGTTTTCTTATTCCTATAAGGTTTAAAGTCTAATTCGGAAACCTTTTCACATTGTTCTACAGTTGGGACCGAACCATATAAGCATTGATCATATGTTAAATGCTAATTAAAATATGATTTTGATTGCTTAAATTTAGTCTTTTTTAAATTTTTCAGTAACTTATTATTATTATTTTTGTATAAATTTGTAATTATTTGACATAATAATTTTTTTTTTCTTCCTGATATGATACATATAATCAAAGTAGTTTTTATTAAATATGACAATTTCGCATCTATCAAACTTGTTGTATCAAATGCTAAAACACCATGATAAATAAAAATCTCTTAGTAGTCACCAAATTTGTCATGTTCATAAAAATTCTATCAAATTTGGTTGTCAATGTCTAATAACTAGGTTAAACTAAAACATATTTTAATTTGTATTAAATTTACTTAAAAGTTTTAGTGAGAATTTAATTATTGATTATTTTTTTAATTACTGATATATAAGTTAAAATTTTATTAAAAATTTGAATTAATGTTAATATAATGTGATTCAAAAACACTACTAGTATTTGGATGACGGTTTTGTTTAGCATATCTTTCTTTCTGTTTACGAACTACAATTGGGTGTGGGTGTGGTACTAGTTGGCTTTGACAACTTCAGTGGGCCATTAACATGTGAGGGCTCAATTTAGAGTTCTGCAGTTGACAGACTGTTATGTCACAATTGTCATGACCAATCAAAAAATTATTTGGGCCTGAAATAGCCCACCTCTATACCACATTCAAGACCATTAAACCTTTACTTAGCATGGCTATGAGTTTAAGCCCATTAGACTTCAAAACTCCGAAATGTTTTCGAATCGTATTTACATAATGATTAAACATGCAAATATTTACTTTATTTATTCATTTATTAATATTTAATCTCTAGTGTTTGAATAAAACTATCTCTTCTAACCCGAGTACAGATTTTTCTTAAAGAAAGAAAGAAAGTAGATAACATTAACCCAACAACATTCTTAACACGGATTAGATAATAGGACAGATACGTTGAATTTAAAGAGAATGGTTGTATTGTATTCAGTAAGTAGAGCTGATATTCATAGTTGTTGCCTAGGTTCATAATATTTGCAGCCTCTAGGAAGAAGAAGTATAATGGTGCACAATTCTGTTTTACATACGAAAGAAGAAAAGCTAAGCCTAAGCTAAGCTATTAGTGAATTTAAGATTGAATCCGAAAAAAGAGAACATAGTCATAGGTTAGATTATGTGGCTTTAAAGGTTTATGACTATTTGGGCTCTTCAAATTGACAGCCCATCTAATTTACTCTACTGCAAATCCTCTCTAGGCCTACGTTCTGTAGAATATTTAGGAGTATGACAAACGCATGAGCACTTTTTGCTTAGTTTTAAATGAGGTTGGTGAGGAATGTAATTTAATAAAATTAGAAAATGAAGATGACAATAATTATATAATAAGGAAATTAATTAGAAGAACAAAAACTAAAATAAAATAAGAGATGAAGTAGAAACTAGAAAGAAGTTTGTGCAAAAGAGGTGATAATTCTGCTTTATGTAATTAGTGCGAATTATTATATATTTTGATGGCCATGAATGCTAAAATTAGCTTATATTCATTGATCCTACAATGAATTAATATCTCATATACAGTAATTTCTTAATTTCAAAACTATCTTTTGAAATTAAAAATGAGCATTAATTATAAGCTCACCTAGTGGATATTGATATAATCTCGAAGTGTACAATCTAAATATATGCATCATATGAAAGTGAAAGTGAAGGGAGAAAGAGAGTTATTTCCCAAAATATCAAATGAAATCTCCACTGCAATACTAGGGAACCAAAAATGAAAGGGGAAGGGGGCAAGGGCCCCAGGCCAGACCATAAAATCCGTACAAAAAAAAAAAAATGATGCAAGGATAGCCCCATTTGTCAAACCTCCGTAAACATATTCAACTCCATGATCTCATTATGAATTTTGTCTTTGAACGCAACGGTCTGTGCAAATCCAGCTAGCTGATTTCTGCAATTGTACTGTTTTGTAATCAATGGTGACATTTTTTGTTTTCTTAAGGACTAGTCCTGTCCTACACTACACTACCCTGGAGAATCAAAACACAAGTTACCATTAATTTTATGAGGACCCATTTTCTTTTATTTGGGTTTTACTTGTTGGTTATGAAATTATGACTGTGGTGGTGGCATCTCTGGTTAAAAAAGTACAACGCATTGTAGAAGAAACATTATTTTCACCTTTTATGCTGTGTTGTTACAGAGTTTGCAGGCGAAAGTTACTGAGTGAAAAATTGGCAAGAGAGTTGGATTAGTGTATAAGTAATTGTAAATGTATAATAAAAACAGGGAAAAAGAATTATGAGAAAGAAATAGCAGTTTCATTCATACTGGATTATCTTTTCAGTTCCTATATGGAAGACAAAAGGGTTGCAGGTCACACCTTGCCTTGTCATAAGTTAAAGCCAATGGGTTTCATTCTTCATATTTAACAATTTTGCATTTCGTTAATTGTTGCTTTTTTCAAGCTGAGCAACATGTAAATTGAGAGCTGGAGAAGGTACTAATCTGCCAGGAAAAAGACTAAGGGGATATTTATATATATATATATATATATATAATATGTATGTGTGTGTGGAAAAACAACAGATAAGTCCTGAGGGTTTAGAAAATAACGAAAAAGTGTATATTTTTGTCGTTTGTGACGAATACATCCCCGCTGTATTTATAAATTCGCCTATTCTCACAGAGACCTTTTTATTATAAATAATTAAATTATATTTATTTATTATTTTACCAATAATTAGAGGTCTATCTGTTAATATCCAACATAAATATATAAATTGAAAAGGGCTTCACGAGATTGTCAGAGGCTGAGGACCCTGAGGTATCTTTCTTTTTAAGGACACGTCGCTCCGTAAAAGTAACGAGAAAGAGAAAGGCTTTCTGTCCGCAGAGAGAGAAGAGTGTGTCTTACTTTTCAAAGAAAGCCTCTCTTTCCTGAGTTTTCCATTGGTGGAATGTAAATTTGAGCGCTTCCACTTTCCATTTTCCTTTTTACTTTCTCTCTTTCTTTTTTATTGGAGAATCTGATTCTATTGTGGTGGGTTACTCTTTCTCTGCTATTATTTTATTACTATCTTATTGTAATGTAACTCCTTTTCTCCGCTAACTTGCTCAAAATTTCTTTTATTTAAATTACAACTTCTGAATTTCTTAGCGGCATGTTTTTGTCATGTAATGCAGTTTTTCACGAGGGCAGGACAGCATTTAATTTCTTTATTCCTTGTTTTTTTTCTTTGTTTCAAATGTTAAGCAGGAAAGAAGGAAATTCCTTGAGCGTTCTTTGCTTCCATATTTTCAAATATAGACCTTCTTTTAAAAGATCTTTTTGTTTAACAACTCTGCAATGCCTCTTTTCGCAACAAGGAAAGCACCTAAGTTTGTGAGCTGGTAACAGCTCTTTTTGTTTATTTTAATCTGGGTAGTAACAGTTTTTAGAGATTAGATTTCAGTTTTAAGAAACTTTTCTTTTTTCTCTATTCACTCATTTCTGGGTCCTCTGCTTATCTCTCTGTAGAGGAAAGAAAATGGGCAGAGCAACAAGGTGGCTAAAGAACTTGTTTGGGATAAAGAATAACAAAGACAGTTCAAATTCCGGCGACCGGAGAGACAAGAAAGGGAGTAGCTTTGGCCACTCTGGGAGAGAGCCTAGCAGTTTGTGCCATAATCCAGCAACAATACCACCAAACATATCACCAGCAGAAGCAGCTTGGTTAAGGTCATACTATTCTGAGACAGATAAGGAACAGAACAAGCACGCAATTGCGGTGGCTGCAGCAACGGCAGCGGCGGCTGATGCTGCAGTAGCTGCAGCTCAGGCAGCCGTTGCAGTGGTCAGGTTGACTAGCCATGGCAGAGGCACCATGTTTGGTGGTAGCCACGAGAGATGGGCTGCTGTCAAAATTCAGACTGTTTTCAGGGGCTATTTGGTAAGCTGGTTTTGGTTCATTTTAGCTTCAAGTTTCTCATTTTCATTGAATTTTGAGTGATATTAAGCCAACCCCTGTTTGAAATTTAATGCATTCTGCTCAGTTTAATTTTGTTTCTATCAATTATTTGTGCCTGATATTTAGTTGAAAAAGTTCTTAATTAACAGTGAGTAACAAGCAAAAAGACGAGTATATTTTAGTTTAGCTGAATGTGAAGTTAAAACAACATTGTTCTTTTATATTTTAAGACAAAAAAAAAAAAAAAAACTATTTTAGCTCCATGGATCAATTTCTTCAATCCTGTGGAATATCAGTAAATTGAAAAAAGAGATCTGAATATTGGAATGAAAACAGGCAAGAAAAGCTCTGAGAGCTCTGAAAGGGCTGGTGAAGTTACAGGCGCATGTTAGAGGTTATTTAGTGCGGAAACAAGCCACTGCAACTCTCCACAGTATGCAAGCACTCATAAGAGCACAAGCCACTGTTCGGTCTCAGAGAGCTCGTGGTCTCATTAACAATAATAACGGATTGGAAACAAGAGCACGCAAATCTTTGGTAAAAGACCCAAATTCCGAAATTACTTGAAGAAATTTAATTCCTTTGCATATATAGCATTTACACTTGTCATAAATTGTGTTTCCATCTAATCTGCAGGAAAGGTCTGATGAAACAAGAAGCGAACAGGCAGTATCTATCCACAGTAGAAGACTGTCTGCTTCTATTGACACCACATTTAGCACCATTGACGAGAGTCCCAAAATTGTGGAAGTTGATACAGGCAGGCCTAAATCAAGATCTCGCAGAACAAACACTTCAGTTTCAGATTTTAGTGATGACCCACATTATCAAACACTCTCCTCTCCGCTTCCATCAAGAATTCCACCCCGTTTATCCATGCCCGACACCAGGAACTTTCAAGAATCTGATTGGGGACTAACTGGTGATGAATGCAGATTCTCTACAGCTCAGAGCACTCCTAGGTTTGTCAATCTTGATGGCTCTAGACCTCCGGTTACACCTGCCAAGAGTGTTTGTGCTGATAGCTTTTTCAGGCAGTACAATTTTCCAAATTACATGGCCAATACACAGTCTTTCAAAGCTAAATTGAGGTCACATAGTGCACCAAAGCAACGGCCAGAACCGGGGCCGAAAATAAGGCTCTCACTTAATGAAATGATGGAGTCGAGGAGTAGTCTAAGTGGTGTTAGAATGCAAAGATCATGCTCACAAGCTCAAGAAGCGATTAGTTTCAAGAACACTGTGATTGGTAAACTTGATAGATCCACCGAGAGAGGACCAGAGAGAAATTATATCCCAAGGAAGTGGTGATCTATATTGCTTAAATTTCTGGGAGAACTCTGCCTCTACAGTGTGTTATTTGCTGCCATTTGTGCCTAACTAGAAGAGTAGGTAATAGAACAGAAAATGTATGTAGATTTACATATGGTTATCATTGAAATTTCATTGCATCTGTTTCAAATGCTGGTATCAAGTAATGAAATCAACCTTTTATGAAATGAGATAATGCAGTAGTAGAGTTATATCGATCCTTTATTTGTCTCTCCTATGTAGTGAAAAATTCTCTATCACATTTCTTTGACAATATTAGAGTGGAATATCATTAGATTTAAGCTGATATTTGGTATGTTTGGTGGATGGAATTTATCAAATGGTTCCGAAAGTTTCAAATCTGTGACATTGCCAAAACATGATAGCTATTTAAGATTGGGACAGAATTTGAATAATTTAATCTTTTGCTAGTTCCGTTTCTAATACTATCATTTTGTTGACTGAAACGTCAGAATAAAAAGAAAAACAGTGAAATTAAATTTAAAAAAATAAAAAAGAAAAGAATCAAGCTGCTTCTGAAATCACCATAGCGATCCAGTATGTTGATGTTCCCTCTACTTTTTTCAGTTTTGGGATCATTTTGTGTGCAAATACTATACAGAGAACTTTGTTGGTAACAGTGATTGCGATTGTGCTACTGTTGTGTCTGTGTTTGGTATGCGTCTAAACGGTGAAAGCTAGTTTTTTTTTTTTTTTTTGCACGCAGAAATTGACGGTAACATGCCTTGAGCAAACGATTACATCGGGCCCTACTTCTGTTAATATTGTGGTACAGTTGTCCCTGTTTCTTTTGTTTTTATTGCTACTCTTATTGATCAGTCTAATTACTAAATCAATCTTCACTCATAACACGAAGCAAAAATACAAATACCCCAACTTTACTTGTTTATATATTGATGATTGATCAAAGTAAATTAGTAAACTGTAAAAGTTGTTGGTTTTTGTTGGAGTTATAAGAATCATTTAAGTGATAATTCTGCTAGTATACTCTGCTTTTTGGAATGGATGATACAAATATATATATATATATATATATTCACTTTCCCAAGGAGATAAATAGGTTACAATCATTAGCTTCATGATTTGACGCATGGCAAATTGGTATTATTTTTTAATTTCATGGAGACACAAATTCCTCTTGCTGCCTTGCATCATCTCGACCATCATCAAATGTATGAATTTGAATTTAAAATAGGCAGCCAAGTGAGTCCAAGCACTGCTTTTGTTTAATGTTTCGTGAAACGTGTTGACGAACAAGTTATTCAAAAATTGCTGCTATTTAGGTGGTGAGTAGGGCACATTTTTACAAAATATCATCCCCAATATTTTAAACATTACTAGAATCTTTTCTTTCCGTACCCTGAGTTTTATTATAATGTCGATTAGAATTTAAATTTATAAAATATAACTATAATATTTATAAACACATCCTTATAATTTGTAAAAATAACAAATTAATTGATACATTAATCATTTATTTTAAAATTAAGAACCAATTGGTATTTTAGGGGATTCTACTTAATTTTAAAAATAAAGTTAAAAAATATTTTGTAATACTAATTTTTAGTGAAATTCACTTACTTTTTCACTAAAATTTAATATTTAGTATTTTTTTTATCTTACGACAATTATTACTTAAAAATTATTATACCTCAACACATCTCAATATTAATCAGACTCTTAGTTTTTATCGTCCAAATTTGATAGTTAGAATTAACATATTTATAATTTTTTTTTGTGATATTCCTGTTTTAATATGAAAAAAATCAAATAAATCCATTTAGTTCTCAAGTGTAAGAAAATAGTTCCAATAACATAATAATATTAATATATAATAACTTTTTTAAGTGAAAAAAAGTATGATAAATTTACAAATTTTCCTTTATATGTTTTATTTTGATTAACAGATTTGAATATTAAGGACTAACTTGAAACGAATAATAAACTCTTAGATTAATTTATTGTTTTTGTAAATTATAATTTATAAAGACAACTTTAATAATAATCTTACTATTATTAATAAATCCATAATTATATGTTAAAATTTTATTTTTAGATACTGAATGTTGTTTTATCTTCTCATTTGGCCATTGATCACTTAAAAAGGTAGGGAATTATGGCATGAGGTGGGGAACAATATATGTACTTAAACCTCTCTGATCTCAACACTGATTGATGGAGTTTGTTCCTTTGTGTTAATTGCTGGTTCTGACTTCTGATAGTGATTACAAACATTACAGTTACCCTAAAACAATCAAATGAAGTTAATTGATCATTGGGCAAAAAGATGGTCTATGAGATGAGAATGAATGATGCAAATACTAGGTGTGAATTTTCTGCAACAGGGGCAACCATGGTTCAACGGCAAATACCCAGAAAATGTATTACCCAAATTTTGAAAAAAAATATGGACTTGGGGAAGTTTTTGGGTTAAGGTCAGGTGTAGGCCCATACCTAGTAAGTTCTCTGTTAAAAAAGAAAGTAATGACCCTGTCCTTATGGACCAAGTGGGTATTTGTCCTTTGAACTACTCAGCTAATAAATTTTAAAATACTGCCACTTTATATTTATGTTGTGTTAACTGTTAAGATTCAATAATTTGAAAAAATTTATTTTAAGTACTATTTTTTTTATAAATTTTTTTAGTGTAATAGGAAATATATATGTTCGAAATTTTATGTGAAAATAATTGATATTTCTTATTGAGTAGTTAATATGAGATTGTTGGCCAATATATAAATTATTTATTCTATATTATACTGTAAAAAAATTTAAATTTAAATTTAAATTTAAATTTAATATAATTTTTCATGCTTAAACTTGACTAGTAACCCCCTTGGTTGTCTCTAGATTGTATTGATTTTTAGTGTTTTAAATAAAATAATATTTTATTTATTTATATATTTAAATAATTAATATAAATAAATTTATTAATTATTAAGAAAAGTAAAATCTTTATGGATCTCTAATCAACGATCACCAATATCAGTTGCTACTGACTGCCTCAATCACTGTCGACTAGTAACAATGACGTTTGTTCAAATTGTCATAAGCACCATTAGAATGCTCGTTTTTTGTGGTTTACACAATCGTCTAAAAATTATCGATGATGATTAAATAATTATTTTCTTACAAATAATGATAAATTTTTTTGGCTATAATAAAACATTGTTGTCAAACGGCGACGAGTGAAGAAACACCATCACCACCATTTTATAAATCGGTCGACAATGAAGAGAATGGTGGTGGATGCCCCCTCCCACTCGCCACCTTTTGACGACGATGTTTTCTGGTGACAAAAAATTTTGACTCAAATGTACTACAAATCTGTTAGTTTATCCTTCATAATTTTTATATATAGTTGTACAGATTAGAAAACAAGTATTCCAATAATTTTTTCAGTAATTCCACCAAATGTTAATAATGACGACCACGACCACCGACGATGGTTGATGGTGATTGACGACGACCGACGGTGCAAAAATGATGGTTAATATAATGCTACACAACATGTGATTGTATTAAATTGTATACAGTATAATTTAATTTATATAATTCAGTACAATAAATTTATTTTAACATAGCCCGCTCACCCTAATAGGTATAGGATGGCTGCGCAAGCAAGCTGAACAGCCAAACATTGTTTCAGTGTCAGCCAACATAAGCCCGGCCTATATGTTACAGACTATATATAAAGTAGGGATAATACTAAACTTTTTAAGTTATAATTCAATTTTCATTTCAAGTAGTAACATAATTTTCATCAATAAGATAATTAATTATTTTGTAAATTATAAAATTTATCAACTA
>JAXCLQ010000013.1:9500223-9515375 GCA_035584115.1 Cedrela odorata | reverse complement strand
TCCATACCATAAAATGAATAAGAGCGAATTTATAGAAAAAATTACCGTCGCTTGCTTCACATACCCTATTATATTTTGCCTAACATTCTCGGTCAAATGAAAAACACACCCCACGTCTTTCCGATTACGACATTTAATAAACACATCAACTCCAATACATTCCGTACTTTTCTATTCACTTGGAAGCCCATTATGAATTTTAACGCAACTTAAATTTTACACTTAATTTTGGCCTAAAAATTAAAATTTGAACAAAAATACCCTTGCTTCTTTTTTTTTTTTTTTTCCTAATTTCAATTATTTTCAATACTATTTTCCCATTTTGTTTGTCCATAAATAAAATCAGAAAAAGAAAGAGCAAATAATATTAATTTATTCTCAATAAAATAACTTTTTAATATTTTTGTAACAAAAATGTAAAGTAAGTAAAATTGTTTATATTATATTATAGTTTTATTAAATTATAATATTTATTTTTTTGTGTATATTGAGTTTATTTAAGTAATGTGATATTAATAATGTAATAGAAATTGAATATTGATAAAATTTGCATGAATTAGTTAAGTTTAAGACATAAATAAAAAATACAAATATAAATATTGTAAATATGTATGGTTCGAATTTGGTAAAATAAAAAATAAAAAAATCTTAACATTTAAAAACATCAAGAAATTTTGATATTTTAAAATTTTGAGAAATAAAAAAATGAAAAAATTTGCAAACAACATTAGAAAATTTGGAAGATTAGTCGAAAAAAATATAACAAACATAAAAAAAATCTCGATATTTATTATATATTTTCTACTAAGTGTCGATATTTTTTTAATATTTTTTTATATATTTGTACCAAATGTTTATATTTCTAAAATATTTTAAAAGATCATTGACACTTGTAATTTTCTCGACGTTAATTTCAAATTTAGCCTAAATGTCAATATTTTTTGATATTTTGTAAAAAATCATGTACTAAATGTCAATGTTTTTTTATATTTAATTGAGATTATTGCCAAAATATTAAAAAATCTTAATGTTTAAACTAAAATTAAAAGACTAGACGATCAGATTTTTAGAATTGATTTTCTTGATTTTTTTTATTATAATTTTTACATCTTTATGTTATATATAAAAAAAGGAAAAGATTTAAAATAACAATAAAAAATCTTGTCAACGACATTAATCTTTGATTTTATGTGCTTCTTTTTTCCTCTTGACCCTTCTCATTTGTTTTAATAAAAAACAAAGGGTAAAACAAATTAAAAAAATCTATCAAATTTCATCCATGTTATAAAAGGAATGGGGTATTTTTATTCAAATTTTAATGTTTTGACCAAAATTAAGTGTAAAAATTGGATTGGATTCAAATTTATGATGGGCCTCAGAAATGGGTCAATAAATCAAAAAACCGACACTAGGATAATTAAATGGTAGGAAATGGTCCCAATCACTAAATCAAATCAATCAAAAAAAAAAAGCAGAGTATGATGATTATTTGCCTCGATGGCAACAAAGTAATCCAGGGCTGCGCATCGAGTTTGTCATTTAGAAGTTGAATACAGGAACTTATTTGCGAAACCTTATCTAATAATTTCAACAACACTCTCTCTCTCTCTCCCTCCCGTGATTTTTCACTGTGTTTCTTGTTAACTCTTTGACAATCTGAACCCAAAGGCAAAAACCCACTTCAAAAACAGTACCAAAATCATCTGAAAATCAATTCACACTCCATGTTCAAAACAGTCATAACTTGTTTCCTAGCCATAGCCACCTCTTTCACCTTCCTCCTCCTTTCTCCACCTCCAAAATCTTTCTATCACTCCCTCTACATATCCTCTTCCTTATCTGACAATGTCTCAATATCTCACCACCTCCACACCCTCGTTCGCCGGCCCCATGTAGCCGGTTCTGAGGCCAACGCCGAGGCTGCAGCCTATGTTCTATCCGTTTTCACTTCCTGCAGCAATATAAAAGCACATATAACATCCTATGGTGTTTCCCTCACTTACCCAATTTCACGTTCTTTATCACTAACGCGTCCACCCCCGGAGACACCCATCACTTTTGCTCTCCGTCAAGATATCTATGAGGGCGTTCCCTATGCCGACGTGGCTGACGAAGTTCTGCCAACTTTCCATGGATATGCAAAGTCAGGTACTGCAACTGGACCGGTGGTATATGTCAACTACGGACGCGTGGAAGACTATGTTACATTGAAAGAAATGGATGTGAATATAACGGATAGCATTATATTGGCAAGATATGGACAAATTTTCAGAGGAGACATTGTGCATAATGCATTTGAGGCAGGAGCAGCCGGTGCACTGATTTTTACCGACAGGAAAGACTACGGCGGGGGCAGTGGTGATGCAAAGTGGTTTCCAGACGACAAGTGGATGCCGCCAAGCGGTGTGCAGATGGGATCAGTTTATGACGGGGCTGGTGACCCTACTACTCCTGGATGGGCTAGTATAGAAGGATGTGAGAGAATATCGAATGATGAGGTGGAAAAGGCAGGAAATGTTCCACTTATACCTTCATTGCCAATATCTTCCAAGGATGGCGAGACGATCATGAGGTCTGTTGAAGGACAAGTAGCCCATGATGATTGGCAAGGAGACAAAGATGCCCCGATTTACAGGGTTGGACCAGGACCAGGAGTCGTCAACCTCAGTTACATGGTAAGCATGTATCAGTTCTGAAAATGCATTTGCTCACTGTCAAATCTAAAATGATTCAATAACTAGCCAGTCAAAACATAATCACCTTGCTTCTAGTCCAGTCCAACCACTCCAAATAAACTACTACTCAATGCTAACAAGTTGGCTTTTTGTACATATTTCAGGGAGAATATGTGATAGCAACAATTCAGAACGTAATTGGTATCATTATCGGAGCAGAGGAGCCTGATCGGTAAGTTGTACAACTTTTAGAAACAGTAATAATAGATGAAAGCATCATTAAGATCGGCATGCAACTAAGGAGAAGACTGCACAATAGTCTTAAGATGAGAATAACTTTGTCAAAACAGAACACTGATTACTCGCCTTAAATATGATTATGTTAATGTTGCAACTATTTCTAGATTTATCATTCTGGGTAATCATCGAGATGCATGGACATTTGGAGCCGTGGATCCCAACAGTGGCACTGCTGCTCTCCTAGAGGTATATTTCTTCTCTAGTCTAGTAACAAGTATCAAATTCTGATTATTGAGTGTTCCTCTGAACGTTATCTGCAACATAGGTTGCCCAAAGACTGGAAAAACTGCAGAAAAGAGGGTGGACTCCTCGAAGAACTATTGTTTTATGCAATTGGGATGCTGAGGAGTATGGCCTGGTTTCTCTCCCTCTCTCTCTCTCTCTCTCTCTCTCTCTCTCTCTCTCTCTCTCTCTCGTGTTTGTGTTTGTGCGTGCATGTGTGTGCTTATGTTTATGAACAGACACTTAAACCAACCCCTGTTCAATACCCAGATAGGATCAACTGAATGGGTAGAAGACAACAGGGAGATGCTTGCTTCAAGGGTAGTTGCGTACTTGAATGTTGACTCTGCAGTATATGGACCTGGATTCCATGCCTCTGCTACTCCGCAGCTTGATGAACTTCTCAAACAAGCTGCTCAACAGGTATCTTAGAAGTAATGATAAATGGACAACCACAACATGCACAACAAAAATAGACACAACAATTAACCACAGCAGATGCAGCAACTATGTAAAGCAATATAAACACTACACAATCTTCGTCATGTTGATATTCTTAAGACAAAACAGTTACAGTAGTAGCGACAGTAAGAATAAGTATAACAAAATTAACTTTGGTGGATTCTATAGCAGTAATTGGATTTCAATATTTTCCTAATACCACTCGTTTTCAGCACTGCTACTTATATAACTAATCTCAATCAGATTTGTAACTGATTTTGAAGGTTCAAGATCCAGATAATTCATCACAAACAATCTACGATTCGTGGGTTGGTGCCAGCAATTCTCCTGTGGTAAGTGCAATGCAATACCTTAACAGCACTTCCTTGATGTTGTGATTCAATGAACTTCTCAAGAATTGATAAATTTCAATCCAATTCAAACACCATCAATCATCTTGCATTATACTAGTTTATAAATGAAGTCATGCATGAGAAATGAATTTCTCAAGTAAACCTTGAAACATTAGATAATTCAAAGCTCTTTAACCTATACTTTCTCTTTAAAGATTGAGAGATTAGGTGATGGAGGATCAGATTATGCAGCTTTTGTTCAGCATATCGGTGTTCCAGCAGCTGACTTATCTTTTGGAGCAGGTAAAAAATAAATTATATTTTTGATCTCTTACATTTTCTTTTAATGAAAATATGAACAGAGTAGCAACTGCACTGTGTATTATAAAGCACATAGAATCAAATTAGTAAATAGAGACAATCAGTTTATTCAAAGAAGCATAAGTATTCATATTGCAAGCCAATAGAGTTTAACATTATTAAACACTGATTAAATCAGCAAACAGCATTACTCCATCAAATCAGCGTATGGGTACAAAAAATAGAGAAATGAGTAGTCAATGTTATCTTCAAGTAACACAATCATCTAATTTCAAATCTGAATGAAGAAATTAGTGCTCACTACTGTAGACAGATAGTGCCCTTTATTAATGAACTCCAAACCCAAGAACTTTGTAGCTACCAGCAATATAATGCATGATATATAATGTCTATATGCATTTTGTATTATTTCACAACTTACTAATACTAATTACCGATCACAGGATACCCGGTATACCACTCAATGTATGATGATTTTGTCTGGATGGAAAAATTTGGAGATCCTATGTTCCAAAGACATGTCGCAGGTTTGTAATCAGATTTTAATTTAGAGCCAAAATTATTTTGAATTCCATAAACAAAAAAGTATCTGAAGCATTAAATTTAGTTGATCCTCGAAGATCCTACACTACATTGAGATAAGCAAAGATTGGGACAATTCACCATGTTATATGAAACAAACAATTCACAGTTTATAATAATTACTTCAGCATTTGTTGAACCATTATATCGTCCAAGAATATAACCACCCTAGTGTCACGGACTGATTTTAGGCTATCGCGTTACATGAGTACTTTTACAAGTCTAAAATCATGTGGTCTTTATTTTAGCGTGCCTACTGACCTCACTTTTATTTCTCTTCTTTCTTTTTCTGACTTAAAAATAGTGGCAAGTGTTTGGGGTTTACTAGCACTTCGACTAGCAGATGAGGAGTTGTTGCCTTTCAACTATCTCTCGTATGCTATTGAGCTCCAGGTATGTTAATTTTTAACATGTATTGATTGTTACATGCAGTCCTATGCAATAAAAACAAGATACAATCAAGTCTAGAGGCAAAAACTGATAACGCTATTCAATAATCACAATAACAGAAAAACACCAAGGACTTGGAGAAAGAGGTTTCAGATAAGGGAATAAGCCTGTTGTCCCTGTTCAAATCTATTGAAGATCTAGCAAAAGCAGCTACCAAAATTGATAACGAGAAAAAGGTATCATTAGTTGTTAAAATTCAAGATTGATGTAATTATACGTTCATCACTAATCAAATAATTTAAATTGATTCCCTAGGCAATGGAAAAGGCCAAAGGTTGGGCACCCGCATGGAAAAAAGACCATTCTAAGGTGAGAGAGTTGAATGACAGACTAATGATGGCAGAACGAGCATTTATAGACCGAGATGGACTATCTGGACGGCCATGGTACAAGCATTTGGTATGTTTTCCCTTGAGTAACAGTATAATTTTTTTTTTCTTTTTTTCTTTTCGTTGCTTTCTTTAATAATGTCAAAAAAAAAAAAAGTTTTATATAAAAACTCCAGCATAAAAACATCCAGACATAAAATGCATAATTTTGCACCCTTGTGATTATTACCTAAAGGAACCAAAATTACCGCTTATTATTCTATTTGCAGATTTATGCACCCTCAAAGCATAATGATTATGGATCTAAATCCTTTCCTGGAATAGATGATGCCATTGAAGAGGCCAAAAATCTCAACACTACAGAGTCATGGAGCACTGTACAACATGAAGTTTGGAGAATCTCCAGAGCAGTCAGACATGCCTCTCTAGTCCTCAATGGAAAACTAACATGAATACGTACAGACTACATTGAAATCACTCTCAATGTAATTTATGAACAAATATTTTGGATATGCAAGGAAATTGACTACGAAGAGTATTTTGCCAAATACCATTATTTCTAGTCATCATAACTGTTCTCAATCTTCATAAGCAATGGAGTTGCAAAAGATGGTCGGTAACTTCTCTTGCACAGTTTGAGAATGTGGTGAGGCGACGCTATTTTTTTGATAAGAAAGTTGTCAACGGTCTTGAATAAAGCTAAGTCTCAAGTCCCATTTTCCATTGAGGATATCGGAATATCCACATTACCAGTCAGGCAAACAACTAGAATTATTGGCAACCAATAAACCTTATCCATAAAGTAGGCATTTCAATTCATTAGACTCAATCTAGGACTGAATCCTTCGTTAAGTCACAGATTATCAAGTTATTTTCAGTCTTTCGTTGATGTTCAACACAGCTTTCCTCTACTATGTCCTTGCAAGTCCACCCACTTATCAAAAAACTACTATAAGCAAATGCATTCCATGTGTATTGAACGCCGTCGACTCTTTCTTACATGCTTTCAGTTTATGGTACACCTACTTTCTCATGCATGCAACTCAATTATAATTTCAGTTTTTTTCTCGTGTGATCATCTATAGACATCACATCACACCGCTACTTCCTACATGCTCATTTAACCAATACTTGACAAGTGACTAGGAATTTGAATGGAGAGAAGTTCAATGATAATCAAAAGCAATATACATGATTGCTTGACAACTAGACTAATGATACGGCAAGACTACTAAAAGTTAACTGTATTCTTGAAAATTGCTCGAGTAAAAATATTACTATTCATAACCAGAAAAACCCAAAGAAATCACTAAGAAGATTCTGTATTTTCAAGATCTCAATCACAACCACCTCAATATGCCACGATGCTCTCTGCATAAATGCTCTCCTAAATGATGAAAAACTCACTTAACTTGGCATAAAAAACATAGATACAACATTCAAGAAATGGCCAAATAATTCCCAAAAGAATTCCCACCGAAAAAATTAAAAACACTATATATCAAGATCCTTATAAAATAATAACTTATACTAATTTAACAGCACTCATCATCTAGGCTCAATTTCTACCATGTCACAAAAGGTTCATAGACCTCCCCCCTCACCGGAGGAAGACACAGAAAAGAAGTACACTCTTCAATAAGAACGAAATGCATTTCTATAATTTCAGATCCAAACTTAGATTGAAACAGAAGTCAAAATGTCAAGGTGCTAGCGAACCATGAGATGCAGCATATCTTATGAAAAATAAACTCCTTCAACCAACTTCTTATTTTTACCTTGTATACCTCAACTTTGAAAGCACTAAAAAACAGCATGAAAAGGCCTCAGATAACTCCAGTACGGCACACAATCAATCCAAACTCAGACAGCCAGATAAAAGCTCAATTCATTTCCAATCCTCACTACAACAACTGTCTTGCTAGGGTTTGCTGTAAAGAAACTCCTAAATGAATCGCTATGAAAATAGTTCAAAAATTTAGTTTAGTAGGTCACAAATGAAAGGTATACAAATTTAAAAAGAAAAAAGAATCACAGTTGACAATTATTATTGCATGTAGAAGCGCAAGTACCAATGCCTCATGGTTCAGGAGAAATCATATACTTTACTAACATTAATGTGCACATCAATTCTACTACGAGTAATATAATCTAAGATTTCATTATTAAAATAAAAGATTCACTTAACAATATGAATACCTATCTGTTCCTAGGTTCTTACATGCTGTACAAATCAAGCAGGGTAAAAAAAAAAAAAAAAACTATATCTAAGCAGTCAGTATCCTGGATCTGGATGATAATTTAACCTTTTAGTCTTCATAATATAAACAGCTTTAATCAGCATTGATGCTAAATATGTACAATAAAGCACTTGTATGCTTAGAACATTTACTTCCAAACCTTGATAGCCCCATCTCTACTGCTTGATATCAATAATCTTTGGTTCAACTTGACAGAAGCCAAAGAAAGGATAGAGTCCCGGTGGCAACCAGCAGAATCAGTGGCAGCAGCTGCAAGAACTGCTTTTGCTGTCAACTTACTTGTTAAAGGTTGCCTCCTTCTCTCCTGTTTACAGGAAAAATGATGCAATTATGGTATTAGGAACTCTAGTGCATAAGTACAGAAACTCTCATATGTATACACATATATCTGTTTAAAAGTGAAGGAAAAGCGGCAAAACAATTTTTTCATATCGCTTATTCTGCTAAAGGGACTCGAGGGAATTTGTCAAAGGGAACAAGATGAAGTTGAGAGGGAAGCAAAGTTGAACTGGCATTCATTGAACTAATTTTGCTCCACCAAAGATAAAGAGATTGAGGAAATTGTGCAGAGGAATCAATGCAAAAGTTAAGAGGGAAACATAATCTTGAAATAAGTCTACAATGTGACACCCCATTCAGCATTTGGTTGAGCTAACAATCATACATGCTTAGCTTCCTCTCCAATTTGTCAAAGGGCTGGCCAACTCAACCAACTTATGACCCTTATATTCAATATGAGAGAAAAAGAATATTCAAAACTACCCAGCTTCAGCATGATGATCACAAGTAAAAAGTCACCTCACCCTACCCTTTCAGAGGAGGGGATATCTACGAACATACTAAAATTTATTAAGTTCAGAGGTAAAATCATATTTATTCAAATTGACATACCTGCACAACTTGCACCCCAGAACTAGATCTTGTTTCATAGAATTCGTCATTTCCAACCCCCTTCATATTTGGCCCACAAATACAGTAACTTCGGCCGGGGCTGCAACATTAGTTACTAGTGTCAATCAAACAACAAAACTGTCATAGGATGGCCAAACAAACGAGAAAGGAATTCAAACCAGAACCTGCAATGGTTCCATCGTCGAATCTTCAAGTCTGTACCCCCAGTTAACAAGTCACCCCCGGGTAAAGGAAGCAATGAACGAACACCAGGAAGACGAGGAGGAGGTTCATTCAGCTCATCAACTCTGTACTTTGGATTGACATTCCGTCGCAGATCAGGTTTAGGATTTGACTTACTGGATGGTCTTGCAAAGGCCCAGGGCAAATCAGATATTTCAGCATCTCCATCATAATTTGCAACCTTTAAGACCTGGAAAAGAAAAAATGAAATATGCAAAAAATATACTTAACTGTGTTTAGGCTGATCACAATAGTAATAACATAGTAAGAATATACATACATTGAAGTGGTTGATTCCAGCAATCAGCAATTAATAACATAATCTTATATTACCAAAGATAAACCACCCACCCCTTTCACCTAGGGGGAGAGGCACTCTAGTGCTGCCAGCACTCAATCAAACATGTCTCTTCCATTACACAATATCACTAGATATGAAGTTCTTACCAATAAATTAAAGGTGGTAACATTATGCTAATGCTCTTCAGTTAAAAATCTTCAATCTTTTCCCCATTTTAGTATCATAAGATCTTCAGGATATAAACTTTGATGGATAATGGAGATCTAATCAAGGTGAAAGGTATTTAGTTAAATACTTAAGTTTTTCCCTATTATAAGTATGTTCAGAAAAGCTGAAAGTTATTTTTGGAATATACTTGGTGTGACCATAAAGAATCTTGCATTTGGCAATGTTGCCTGCTGATTTTCAGTTTTCTGTTAACATAAAATCTTCCCCCATTTCAAATTCCCTCTCCATCAGCTATTGTCTCATTTTTGCATTGTGTTTAAACTCGCTAAACTAATTTATGAGGTATGTATATCATAACAACTCCATAAAACTATTTAATGCCATCCAACCAACATTTTATGATAGAAAGGAATTGCTATGTACCTGGTGACAACTTCCATTCTCTGCATTCCAAAGTGAAACTTCATTGCAACCCGCAGCAACATATATAAGAGGCCTGGCAGTAGTAGATACAGAGGCATTTGGCGGAGGGACAAAAAGACACATGTTCTCTATCGGGCATACCAGAGAGTACTGCCATGAGTTCACAGGTACAAGGAACCTCAGATCCCAAAGAGTGAGCACACCCCTAGAAGACCCTGAAACAAACCAATTTCCACAGGGACCTGTCACCAGAGAAGACAAATAACCTTCCTCAGGAATCGCTTTTAATGTCCAAGTATTTGTATTTGATCTTGTATCCCATAGATGGATCCCACAATTTTGTGTACTGTACATAAACATCTGACTGGCCCAGTTATCAGCGTTGTAGTTTACAAGGGTAACTATAGCACCTTCTTTGGTATCCTTCTTTTTTATATCAGCAATACCTGAATACTTTTCAACAACATTACCCAGACCTCTGGAGATGTGATCCACAGAAAACATATGTATCATGCCATCACATGCTCCAACAACAACTTGAGCAGAATTCCGAAGCATCATAGCACACAAAGCTCGGCTTCCCTCCAGGTGATATGTTAGCCTTGATCTAAATGAAATGTCCTTTTCCAACTTTCTTGAATTCCACACCTTGACAGTTGAATCGTCAGATGCACTCACAAAAAAGCTATTATCATGTGAAATTGCAAGGTCATTGACAGCAGAACGATGTTCTTGGAGGTGTGCCACCAACACACCACGAGGTCTCCAGCCTGAATCTAGAATTGATGATGTTCGTGCAAAAGATGGCAATCCCGTTAGATCAGAAGGAGAAGAAGCATCTTCTACACTAATCGAACTTCCTTTTGCTGTGCCAGATATCCCCATATCTGCAAATTTACTGTTAACAGAGGCTGTGCGATCATTTTCTCGGCCCTCCGGTTCATGTACCACTCTATAGAACTGTTTAGAACCACTAGTAATGCCTAAAGAGCCTGAAACAAGCTTAGGTGCAGGAACTGAACTGGCCAAGCTAAATGATTTATTTACTGGATCCATCCAAGGCATGGTTGATGAACTGACTCCAAGGGAGTTGTCTTCCAACAAAGAATCAGAAGCAGCCAGAAAATTTCCCGTTGCACGTTTGTCCATGCTAAAGGAGTACAAAGGTATGCCTTCTGATGATTTATCACATATGAGGCCATTGACACCACTAACCTGTTGAGACATAAAACCTGAGAACTGTAATTTCTCAGAGCATAAAGGATCCCGGATGTCAACCATGCTAGAAGCACTGTATACCAAGCTTCCCATGGCTCTCAATTTAGCCCCATCATAATCATCACATTGAGTTAACTCTGGCTGTTTTGATGTATCGACAGCAGGTCTCAGACCCTCAATACTTTTTTGTTTTTCAGGCCAGTACTTAATTGAGTTCAAATCTCCTGCCCCTCTCCTAAGTAAATCTGTAGTTTCCTGTTGTTTAGATTGTGCAGATGAATTGTACCAAATCTTTCTCTGTCTCTCCAACATGTTTGAACTCCGAGCATTTTCTAAGACTTGGTAAAATACCTCTCTTGAGACTGGGGGTTTCAGACATGAAAGGAGAGCTTTCACAGAAGCTAAAGATGCAGGTTGTCTGCGGAGGAAAGGGCGTATGACTGGAGCAAGGAAAACATATGAATCTACTGCACCCAAGCTCTCACTGCTAGCTGCAATGAATGTCACAGCAGACCTTCTTACCCATTGACTGGGATAACACAACAATGGAAAAGCACGCTCTATCATCTCAAGCAGTATCCTCTTCCGGAGGTAACCACTTTTGCACAGAATGGCCAAACAATCTAATGCATTGACAATGACAGCCTCTGTTGCATCACTTAAAGCCTGCTCAATATAAGGTAGAAGATATTCCTCCACGCTTCGTTCTCCCACAAAGAAACAGACATACACAATTTGCCCGTAGAATACTGCCCTTAGCTGCTCATCTCGGTCATTAAGAAAAGCAGGAAGGATAGGTAACAGAAAGTCATTACTCTGTCTTTGGCCAAAGAAGCAGCAAAGGTTGCCAATATCCTGGAGGAGTGCCCTCCGGATATTTGGAGTCTGCTTGTGACCCATTACGAGTTCTTGAACGACCTCAGCTATGGACTTTCTAAGTTGAGCAAGCTGTGCATCACCATTTAGTCTCTGGTGCTGTCTGGACATCTCACTAGATGTTGCCAGTGACTTATGTGGTGAACTCAATTTATCAAGAACACCTGCTTCACTCAACCTTATTGAGTGAACCAGGAATCCATATGCAGTTAGTGCCAGCTTGGCTATGTTGCTGGCATAACATATTCTCACACTTTCCTCTGGATCATCGGGAAGCATAGAAATCATTGGAAGGATATACTCTGGAAATATTTTTGCATCACTGGGAGGAAAATCACGGACTAAAGGCAGAATGTCGCACAAAGTCTCCAATGCGGCACATCGCACAATTGCTGCTGGATCAGAAAGCATTGCAATAACATATGGAAGCACACGCTGCAAGCGATCTTCATCATCAATATATAATGAAGAAGACTTCAGTAAAAGAATAGCAGCCCTTCTAAAATGAGGTAACTTGACATTACGGATGCAGGAACAGAGAAGAGATGCAATAAGAACCATTCCTTCACATTTCACACTATCTTCAGGTAATGGTAAAAAAGGCATGCCAAAGGTGTCTGATTGACTATCATACTCGGACATCAATGAACTCAAATCATTCATTGTAATCTTTTTTAGGAAGGGATGACCATTCTTCCTAAATGCATCAGAAATACTTTGAAGAAGTGCACCGGACGATTGCACACCAGAGTGTCTGAGGTCTTGAGAAAAAACAGAATTTGGCACATCCTCCAGCATTGGCTTTACACCAGAACAGTGATTTCTTTCTTTCCCATCCCCAAGCAGGGTACTAATATCACCCAGAGGTCTAAACCTATTCTGGACTATACCTTTATCCATCTTTTCTCTCTTCCTAAATAAATCTTTTGTCAAATTCAACTCTTGTTTTGCATCCATCTCTTGCGACTCTTTAACACTTACGGCACTTGATGGTGTTCTGTATATGCTACTAGTCTCATCACTTGATTTATTGCCCATCATCTGCTTAAGTATCTCAGGGAAAACACTCTGGCACATTGCAACCTGTAGTAGGAATGGTACAGCAGAAAGGTATATGTGAGTTGTCAGGAGAAATATTAAGTTTGAAGTATTACATTACAAAGTCGTTTACCCTCATATCAGAATGAAGAGGATTCCAGCAGCAGTAGAAATTATGCAAAAACGGTGAAAAATAGGTTGGAAACACAATAGCTGGATAATTCTGCAAGTAACTTTCAGCAGAAAATCGAAACTCTGGTTCCAATTGAATCATATGAAGTATCATCTTGCGGATTCCAGAATCTGGGATCTGCACCCACAGGGCATATAAATTGATGAAAAGATTATTGAGTATGAATGAATATCAACATGAAAGTAATAGAAAAATTTCCACCGAAGTTTGGAAAGCTAGACTTATAGTACTCATTTGTAAAGTCACAAACAAACCATAATTAGTGATCATCAGTACCAAATATATATATATATATATGGCTAGCATGTGACAAAATATGTTTTCACTCAACATTAGCAGCACCAGGTGACCAAATGGAAATGTATAGTTCTAGTAAAAATATAACTTACTTGAATGTGAACTAAACAAGACTAAGAGTATATAACAAACAAAATGAAGGTCTGGAGTAGAAGAGGGGAGACAAGAGGAGACAGCGCATACCTTTTCAAGGTGCAGGCTAGGATCATATTGCCCTCTGCGATAAGCAAGAAGTTGAGAGAGTTCAAACAAAGGCTGACCCTCAAGGAAAAGCTCAGCAATTACACACCTAAAGTGGTAACAAGATGAATATTAGATTATCGTATAATAAAAAATCACGAAAAATACAAACACTTCAACAGAAATGGCATCTGATTGATCTTGCTCTGAGAAATAAATCACAATATGTGTTTCCAATACACTAAAACAGGAATTTAGAATGAGAAATATCATTCTTTTTACATTTATGCAACAAAAATATATCAATAAAAACTATCAAAAGTAGCAGAGGTTTTTTTAGGAACAACCACATGAGCAAACTTTTTGTTGAAAGAATAACAAAGAGTTGTTAAAATTCAGATTTTGCAAGAGACTAATTGACGGCAGATTCTAGAAGCACGACACTAAAGGATTAATTCCTCAGAAAACAATCCCATTGAAATATATTCTGTATAACAGGAAATTCTAATGTCAAGATGAAAATATGAAATTGCATTGAACCCATGGAGGAAATGGTGGCAGTGGTACAATAAAGACAGCACAGAACGTGACGCCTATAAGTTGGTGAAGTACTCAATGACTACCAAAATATTAACAGCAATGTACTAAAAGTCCAAAAAAGTAAGGCCAAGAAATAGCTTGTACTCTCTGGATATCAACATATCATTACACATCTCTAATTAAAATGTGATAAGCCAAGACAAAGATGCTAATAACTGTTAATGCTCACCCTACAGCAAAGATGTCCATAGATGGCCTTAAAGGTGCATCTTGTGCGACTTGCATCTCACCTCCATGCTCATAAAATCTCTGAAAAATTGAGAAACAATTTAACTACACAAACAATATATAATATAACCTAAAATCATTATATTCAGATAAAAGGCCCAGGTTGCTTTTCTTTTTCTCTTTTTTTTCATTTTAAAATGAAACCATTATGACATTTTTGTCTTTTCTATAAATCAACACTTATCGTAAGACATTTATAAGTAATTTTTTTTTAGGTTTTTTCATCTTAACAAAAAAAGTCTTGACGTTTGTTTAAGGTTTAGTTTTCATTGCATGCCCTACTCTTTTACATCCTTATCAAAATTTCATCTTTCACCCATGTCACACACACACACACACACACACACATATAAACATCATCACACAACCAAAATCACCACACCACCAAAATCACCACACCACCATCGCTTTAACCATAACTAAACAGACACACACACACACACACACACACACACACACACACACACACACACACACACACATATATATAAACATCATCACACAACCAAAAGCACCCCACCACCATCGCTTTAACCATAACTAAACAGCAATACAGACAAAC
>JAXCLQ010000013.1:9475274-9493088 GCA_035584115.1 Cedrela odorata | reverse complement strand
TATCCACTCGCCATATAATATGCAAACTTGATTATCTCCTTGATAAATTTGCTATCTACCATTGCTTCTTAATTCAATGGAGAAGAATTAGCTTACCGATGTGACCAATAACCAATGAATTCACTCACCGGAGTCGCAACGCTATCATTAGTTTCGATTCTTTACCTTATACCTTATTCTTTATATCGACATCATAATTCAATTAATAGTGAGAATTATGGTATATTTTGTATTGTTTATAGTAAACCATACATGTCATGACATACCTAAATTTTGTTAAGTGTCATGAGAATATATTGACATAACAATTATTATATTATATATTTTAATAAACTCTCTGTTATATATCATGAAAATTTTGCATGTTGTATCAATTAATTGTGGATATTAATAAATTCATATTCCATATTAAAGTCATTATAGTTTGTTTCACTAACTTAAATGAATAGTGTAGCCACCAAGCATTTTATCGTAAAAGCATCTTCTAATGTCATTTTAGAATAAAGTAAGCATTATAACCGCAAAATCGATGTTTATAATTTTTTAAAAAAGAATTAATGACATTTTAACTCATAAATTAAATTAACTTGAATAATAAAAAATATATATATATAAATTAATGATTATTCATTATTTTAAATCAAAATGTAATGTTTAATTAATCTAATCAAATTCACTAACTTTTTAAATCGTTAAATTAAAATGACTTATTTATTTGCAATTTATTGACGAATAAAATTTAAAAAAAAATCCTTTGCTGACATGGCGACATGGGATTGGGGGACCAACCTATCAGGACGACACCAGAGAGTCTTAAAGAATTGGATTGGATTCGATACGCTAAAGCCCAATTAGCTTAAAGCAGCTGAGCTAACTCGGAATACAAACGTTCGGCTGAGTGAGCTGAGGGTTTCTTTCTCCCTCCCTCACAGCCTTGGCTAATAAAATAGAACCGAGTAAGTGCGAGTGCACATATATAAAGCCCAAGTTATGATAGGTTCCTTGACCTTCTTACTGGCGCCGGTTTCTACCGCTTCTTCTCCGTTGCTCTCCTTCAATCGCCTCTCTCGCTTTCACTCTTCTCCTTCTCTCTCTGGCACTGGTGAGGCTTCAATTTCTCTCTTTTTCATTTCCCTATTAGTTGTTCTCAGCTCGACATCGAGGAGTAGCTGATTTACTGCTCAAGAGTCTTAGTACACGGCTTGCTTGTTCTCACATTATAAATGTTTCATTCCATTTTGTTCTTCATTTTAGTGTCATTACTAAGTAGCTGTTTAGTAGACTTCTTTTTTATTTATCTTTAATGTAGTTGGGATTTTATTGTTGGGATAATATTGTGGTGCACGAATTCAATTTTGAGACTACGTGGATATTTAAAATTTTCTTCTTTATTTTTCTTGGTTGTCTGCTTTATTTATACTGATACTTCACACTATCTGGTTATTGAGGTACGAAATTATAATTATAATTCTTTATTGTTTGGGTTCTTTTTGGTTCTAAGAAAAAAAAAATACTCAAGACTACCCTGCTGAATTGATGTTTTAGCTGTTCAGGCGGGCAATTTATATCAATCTGTTTTTCATTCAAGTTTCAGATCGTTAAAAATGTTTTGTCACAATTTGTTGGGGAAGTTGTTAGTATGGACTAATGTCTCCCATTTAATACTAATTCCTCTGGAGATTAATTTAAAGTGTTGATTTCAAAACTATACAGACATATTGAGGGCAACATCTAGAAGTCTTGCGTTGACAACAAAGACACGTACAATAACAGGCATGGCAAATGTAAGCTATTATATTCCATTGTGGTAGTGTTCCTCAAATATTCATGTGCTGCTAGGATGAAATATTGTCAGAAACTGAATTTATATGTTGTTATATGTTCTTCAGGAGGAAGAAAAAAGGGGCAATGTAAAGCGACAATTAGAGAAAGTGTTTGATGTAGCTCTTAGAGCAACAGTCCCTAATGAAACTGATGTGAAGCCACTGGTTGCTGCATGCACTGGAAAATTTGGCGATTACCAATGGTATCTTGCAACATTGTAGAATAGAATACTTGTGGATTATGCTTAATAAGTTTTGTCTAGAAATATCTCTCATCTTTAGAATTGAAATAGAGGTACAGTTCAATTTCTAGATTCATGTTTATGCACATTCTTTGTGAATATTAATTAAGAATGCTTCTAAAATGCAGTAATAATGCCATGGGTCTATGGTCTAAAATTAAAGGAAAGGGTTCTGATTTTAAGGGTCCGCCATCAGTTGGACAGGTATTGACTTTGGCATTCTCTGTGGTTTGTACCTATTTTTTCGTTAGAGCTCATTTGATCATGGATGATATTTACTTTTTTACTCGATTGTATCAGGAAACAATTGACAACTTTTTTTTTTTCATGGGCAGGCCATCATGAAAAATCTTCCTCTATCTGAAATGATAGAATCGTGCTCTGTAGCAGGACCTGGATTTGTGAATGTAGTGTTATCTAAGAATTGGATGGCTAAGGTGTTTGCATATTCTTGATTTTATTCATAATATGTAAATTTGTTTATCTTATTTAGCCCCAGCAAGTAGACATATGTCATAGTTTATTGTACTTAATTGGTTATTTGTTTATTTCCTCTACAGATCATTCAGAAGATGCTCATTGATGGTATTGAAACATGGGCACCAAGGCTTCGGATAAAAAAAGCTGTGGTTGACTTTTCCTCACCCAATATAGCAAAGGAAATGCATGTTGGCCACTTGAGATCAACTATTATTGGGGACTCACTGGCTCGGATGCTTGAGTTTTCAAACGTTGAGGTTCTTCGACGGAATCATGTTGGTGATTGGGGTACACAGGTAGATGCGGTTTCTTAAAATTTGTATTTCATATGGGTGCTTTCCATGTCTTTCAAGTGCTTAAGTCATCATCAGCCTTAATTTTGGACCACTCAATGTAGTTTCATTCTTTACGTGTAGGCTTTTAGTATCATTCCTTTCTGAGCCAACTTATTTCCTGATGGAAAATGATAAATTTTATTTTTTCTCACTGGCTTTTTTGCTATGTAAAATGTGGTGTGTGCTTAATTGTGACATGTATACGATGGATCTTCCTATTAGGATGCAGAAAACATTTGTCTACTGTTGTTTGCTGCTGTTTGCTATCTGTCATTTTTGCCACTTTGTTGGGTGTGCCTTTAGAGATTATGGGTTATGTGCTGTGTCAAAAATAAAATTCCAGTTTGTTGACACTGTCTTTTAGAGAGACAAGTTGATGGTTCGTACTTTTTGTTCTATTCTGAAGTATTGTTCTTTATCAAATTGAAGTATGTGTTCCTGATATATATTTTCTTTTTGTGTCTTTAATTGTATGTCTAAATTCTGTTGAGATCCTCCATTATTTTCTGTTATCTATCCCATCTCACTTAAAGATTTCTCATTTGTTTTACAGTTCGGTATGTTGATTGAATTCTTGTTTGAAAAGTTTCCAAATTCTGAAGACGTTAATGAAACAGCTATTGGAGAATTACAGGTGAGTGGAAACTATTAATATCCTTTTGATTCTCAAATTTAATACTATTACTGAAACCTTTATATCCTTTCTTTAACCAGAGCTTGCTGACCCAAAATAGCTCTCTGTATCTTCTGCTAAACAAAAACAAGTAGGTTTTCCCTTTGTTTTTGTGTTAATTGGAGTAAGCTCACGCTTTAGATGCAAATACTCTGCTCTTTATGTGTGAAGTGAAAGTGACAGTGACCATGATGAGTACTAATTTTGAATTTTAGTTATTTACCAATGTCAATAAGGAAGCTATGTTGTTATTTCTATTGAAGCAATCATCTTGAAATGAGAATAACGGTCAACCTTTTGACCAGACCTTTTTAGCCTGTGGTATATGGTTGTTGCTTGTTTGTAAACTATTACAATGTAGACTTGATGAATTAATAATTTTTATCAAATCTTTTTCTTGTGAGAAACGTGAAAAAATTATATTAATAATCAAAAGAAAGTTAGTTGCAGAGATAGTTAAAGGGATATCCAAAATCAGCCATCTTCTTAATATTGCCATTTTTCATTATAGTAGTCTCTGAATAGCTCAAAGCTTAAAATGAGTGATGTGAATTTTCATATATTAGTTATGGTAGTTCTAACTTGGAGAATATATTGTTAGGAATTCTATAAGGCATCAAAACAAAGATTTGACTCTGATCCTGCATTTAAGGAGAGGGCACAGCGGGCAGTGGTTCGGCTCCAGGTGAATTATTTACCCTTTTAGTTGAAGAGTTTTGTCAGATTGATCTCTGTGCTTGTGTAAGATCATAGGAAGGATTGGTTGAGTTTTAAGAGTTGTTTTTTTGTCAAATCATGTCTGTAATTCCTTATGTATCAAGCTATGCGAAATTCATTGCAGAGTGGGGAACCTAAGTATCACCAGGCATGGATGCAGATCTGTGACATCAGCCGGAAAGAGTTTGACAAGGTCTATAAACGCCTTAGAGTTGAGCTAGAGGAAAAGGTAACCATTTACCTGTTATTATAGTTGATGGTTTTGTGGATAAACCAGGCTATGGGCCAACATAAGATTGTTCACTCTGTTTCCTCCTGCATTATGCATATACAAAAGATAAATTTTACTTTGCGCTGGTTAGTTTTTGTATAAGCATGGAGGTTGCTGAAAATGTGTTTTCACAACGTGATGTGACATGACCCATTTGCAGTTTATCATTACATGACTGGAAGCTGTCTGTGTCATTGATATATAAATTTACAACCTTTTCAAGATAATATTGAATGTGGCTTTGGTAAAACGCTGTCCAAATAACTTTTGTAAGAGCTAATTGACAAGGGTAACATTAAGTTGCATGCCAACACATACTTGCTTGTATGCACTTATGTTTACGGAGTTAGGGTCGCAAGGAGTTTGGAGTGACCTTGTTGCAACAAGTTGAAGAAATGAAAATTTATCTTTTAGTTTGTAATATCTTATCTCAAATGCATTAGTGAATTTCTGTGGTGATTTTCAATCACAATTTTGTACAAATACACACATTTTAATGACTTGAAAAGTTGAAAGGCAAGGGAGTTGGATATTTTGTGTCAAAGTTTTGCGTGGAAGTTAGAAGTTTTTGTGTCAAAGTTTAACTGTTTGCCATCATAATTAATTACCAGTAGTTTATGTATATTTTGAATTGTTTTGCCATGCTGACAGGGGGAAAGCTTTTATAATCCATATATTCCTGGGGTTATTGATGCACTGAGCAAGAAAGGTTTAGTTGAAGAAAGTCAGGGTGCTCGTGTGATCTTTATTGAAGGATTTAACATACCTCTCATCGTTGTGAAGAGTGATGGTGGTTTCAACTATGCTTCAACTGATCTAACTGCTCTTTGGTTAGTGTTTTTTTTTTCTCTCTTTATCCTGTTATATTTGCAAATAGAATTATTTGCGCTGACGAGTAATTGTTTAGTTTACAATCCTTTTGATTTTTTTGTTCATTCATGCATTTGTTGTATCCTCATCATGTAGTAATCAACCAGCTTAGTGGATGATAGATGTTTTTAAAATCTTTTACTGTCCAGAGAGTTAGACTGAAATCTGAGTTTCTTTTTAATCATTTATTTCAAGATATATATTTTAATATACATTATCTTTAAAGGATGAATGTTATATACTTATCTGCCATATTTTATTTGCTTTCGTTTGTTTTCTTGGCAAGTTGTTGGCACTTTCACACATATGCTCGTTACAATTAAACACTTTATAGATTAGATTTCCTAGAATAGTCAAGTGGTAAGGGCTTGTGGTTTGCTCCCACAAGGTCCAGGGTTTGATTCCTCAGGGCTACGTACTTGGTTAAAACCATGAGTTCCTGCTTTCCAAATGTTTGGGGGTTTGGCAGGGCCTGCAGTTTCAGACTCTAATTGGCTAAGCGTGTGATTTCTGGGTTGAAAAATGTTATATATCAATAAATAGTCTTATTCTTTCTGTTCCCTGTTTGGTAGCAATCACATTTGGAACTTAAAAAAGATCTTTAGTTGATGATTTTGAGCATAAATCATAATGGAGTGATAGGTTAGAACCTTCCTTTCCAATTTAATTATTTTTCCTTTTGGAATTTTGGTGCTTGGAGTGGCATGGAGCCTTGGAAGTAGAAAATTTGGATAAAGTTTGGATGCGTTCCCAGTTCACTCAGTGGAGTTGCCTAACTCAGGTTCACGTTTTGCTAATTTTACTATCTGGGTGGCTGGCACAATCAGTATTCAACAAGCTTTGAGTATGACAGTTTTTGGTAACTGATTTTCTCTCATTGGTTTTGTCATGCTAACACTTTCCTCCTTTGGGGATATGCTTGGAATAGGTTGACTTAATGACATATTGTTGCATGTTGACATTCTACATGACACTGTAAATGTCGTATTTGAAGAGTTCACTTGTTCACTTTTTCATTTTTGGATTAAGCTATTGTCATTTACTGAATTGTGCTTATAGATGAGTTAATTAATCTTCATTGGATTGCATTCCTCAGTTTGATGTAAAGGTCAGTAATAGGAAACTTATTGTTATTTACTACAATGCTTCAAATGCCTAGGTATCGCCTTAATGAAGAGAAAGCTGAGTGGATTATTTATGTTACTGATGTTGGTCAGCAGCAACACTTCGATATGGTGTTCAGTGTATGTATCCACAACCATCTTCTGTGTGCTGTTTCCGTGGTTTTTCTTCCATTTTGTCATCATACTTCTTTTTCTTTTGAACTAACTTTTTGCTAGATTTTTTTTTCTTCCTATTGTTAGACTTCTGAGAAATTTTTTGCTGTTAAATATACTTGTATGGTCAGTTGAATTTAGATGCTTAATAGTTTTGTACATTGATTGAAATGTTATTTTGAAATTGGAAGAAAAAAGCTAGACATTTTTTGTTTCCTCATTACAGGCTGCCAAACGTGCTGGTTGGCTTCCAGCTGATGATGGTACATACCCTAAGACTAGCCATGTTGGTTTTGGCCTTGTTCTAGGAGAAGATGGCAAGCGATTTCGGACTCGCAGTACTGAAGTTGTTCGGCTAGTTGATTTACTTGATGAAGCCAAGACTCGCAGTAAAGCAGCACTTATCGAGCGTGGTATAATATTGAATGATCTAATTTTCTTTTTGATGTTAGAACTATGATCTGACTTTTTGTATGTATCATCTGCCTTCGTTTGTGCTTATTTAGTTTCTAGTTGTGAGATACTTCTCAAAAATTTGTAATTGTGAGAATATTCTTTATGTCCTGATCAGGTAAGGCTGAAGAGTGGACCGAGGAGGAGCTTGAGCAAACTGCCGAGGCAGTGGGTTATGGTGCTATTAAGTAAGCTGTCTCTCATGGCCTTTACCCCAATAACTGTTTGAATCACCAATATTATTTGTAGCTCTTGACACTGGTTGCATGCATACAAGAAAGAGATTTAAAAGGAGGGAAATAAATCACTTACATTAGCCCCAGTAATATTCCTATATTGATTGAAATATTTATGCAACTCCAGGGAAAACGAACAACAATTTTATTCTCATTTTTTTGGGTCTTTGGAATTCTTATACTGTTCTCTCCAATATTTTAGTGACAGCCACTTAACAATCTCATTTGATTAGAAATTTTTTGGATTGAACTCCTGTCTGTCAATTATCACCAAAAAATCATTCTTACACATAATAAGCCTTAAACTCATTTGATTAGATTGACCTCTTGCAATACATTAATATTCTTTATCAAGCTTATACAAAAAATTTAGAGCTGCATCTATTTTCAGATTAGACATGATTCTTTTAATGTTTGTTAAACTTAGGCCTGTGGCTTAGGCCAAATTGCTTATTTCCTTTCTTCAGTGGCATCCTAAGTTTGCAAAGGATTGGGTGAGGAGACTTATGAAAGGAGGGTAGTTGACTTGGAAATATATCCAAGTAGTTTGTCCTATCTTTTCTCTTTTAATTTGGTGGAGACTTGTTAGTTTCCTATGGTTTTTCTTCTTTTTTATTTTTTATTTTTGGGTGTGTGTTTAAAGTATACAAATATAACTGTTCTATAATTATAATAATGAATGAGCTGTAATTCTCCAGGAATGTGGATTGTGAACAGTATACCAACTGTTGAAGGAGTTATATTTTGAGGATATTTTAATCATGCAATAATCTGTAAGATCCAATAGACCGAACAGTTTGTGGCTGGAAATAATGAATGACACTTAATATATGAATTAGGTCACAAAAAAAATGCTGCTGCAGTTGAAGATAAGGTCTTAAGCATATTTTCCATGCAACACCTGCTATTTCCTCAATTTTGTTTCCCTCCGAGGTGCATACATTTTCATTTTTGCTGTTAGCTCCAATTCTGATACATTTTGTATTTTGCAATTTGTCATGGCAGGTATGCTGACCTTAAGAACAACAGATTGACCAATTACACGTTTAATTTCGATCAGATGCTTAATGATAAGGTGCGTCGGCTATTTGAAGTTTTTTATCAGATTTTATTGAACTTTTCTGTGTTTTGTTCTCTCTTTCCTTGCTTTTGATTTGTATATTACCTTAACAGTCAATTAATATAATCATAGTTGTTATGAGATTTTGCTGTCTATTCATTCTTTTTGTCTCATTTCTTGTGATTATTGCTAATCAATGATTGCCACTACCTCCATTAGTTTATATTTTTACCTTCTAAAATTTTTGCGAGCAGGGCAACACTGCTGTTTATTTGCTGTATGCTCATGCAAGGATCTGCTCAATCATCAGAAAATCTGGTAAAGACATAGAAGAACTGAAGAAAGTAAGTTTTGTTTTTGAAGCAGAAGCTCTGACTGTGTTTTTGTGGTTGCATTGCTCTTCAAGTTCCTGTTTTCTACTTTTGGCTTGCGTTTTCTCCTGCACTAGAGTCGGCATGACTGAATTTTGATTAGAATCTGCATTGTTTTGTGTGCATATCATTACACCCTGATACCTATATAAGCCAGGATCACGTCTTGCTCCTTCGGAGCCTGTGGTTTTTAATTTCTCAAATTATTGATAAGAAATGAGACAATAATTTGAGAAATTAAACCACGTCTTGCTCCTTCAGGGCCTGTGGTTTTTAATTTCTCAAATTATTGTCTCATTTCTTATCAAATATGGATGCAGTTGGATTTCAAGTTGCTGCTTCCATAACTGGCATTGGTCATATTGAGGGATTTTCTGTATTACAGTCAAAAATTCCAAGCCTGTGGCTGGCTTGTTATTCTTTTTGTTCTCCTAAGCCAATAAACATCTTATTGTAAACTACTCTTTAATTTCCTTCTTATATGTATAAATAATTGTACGTAACCTTTTCTTAAAAATAATATTTGTGACAGACGGTATCATTAGTGTTGGATCATGCGGATGAACGTGTGCTGGGACTTCATTTGCTACAATTTTCAGAGGTAATATATTCTCACATTTCTTCTCGAGTCTGGTTTCAATACTAGTTAATTAGCTTACATATGAAATTTGTAGTTATAATGGATATGTTTTCCCCTCTTCTCAGGTTGTGGAGGAGGCCTGTACTAATCTGCTGCCGAATGTGTTGTGTGAATACCTTTACAATTTATCCGAATACTTCACCAAATTTTACTCCAATTGTCAGGTATGGTTGTAATACCATCAAAGTTTTTCCTCTTAAATGCTCAAGGGAAACAGAAAAGAAGGTAGAAAAGCGCTTATGACTTGTGATAGATACCGAGTTTTGATTATATCATCCTCAACCATGAGATAGAAGTAGCTCATTAGCCAATTCATAGTTAAAAAATGGGGCAGCTAAGAATGAGTCAGTTCTCTACCTTTGTGAACTCAATAATGACCAGTAATTTCACTGTAATATGAACTTATCTGTCTTACTACATGACAAGGAAAAGTTGATATATCTAGCAAAGATATTCTAAATGATACGGATGAATTTGGGGAAAATATAATCATAAAAAGTTGAAGCCTCCTGTTATATATAACTTCATTCCATTGAATGTTGCAGGTTGTTGGGTCAGCTGAGGAAACCAGCAGACTTTTACTATGTGAAGCAACAGCAACAGTTATGAGAACATGCTTTTATCTCCTTGGAATTGTACCCGTTTACAAGATATGACATATTTTGTAGTACAGTATCATAACCCATAAAGGGTCGTAAGGCTATTATCTTGCCACAACAATTAAAAAGATTGTATACAGATTTGCAGTTATCCGCAAGTTTTGGCGGCGTTAATTGATGAATCAGATATTTTAAATTTGTATAATTAAACAGGGGAGCCGTTCGTTCTCAAAAGATTGCGTACCATTTAACGGGACTCGATGATTGTTAGCAAATAACTGTTGGATTCTCAAATTCATTCGTTAAAAAGGATTTGGATGGTAGGGAAAGATAGTAGTTTATAAATTTTTGGATCAAATTGTCATTAAAGTATATATTAGAGGAAATCTGATTGTTATTATTCATAAAAATTATTATTTTTTATTTTGATAAATAAATTAAAATTTTTAAAAAAGATATATAATAGGAGATGAGTACGGACTAAAACTGGTATTACATGAATGCCCAAAGTTAAATTGAGGAACTACTACTGCTAAGAACTTGAAACATTTGATACAAGTACAGAGAAACGAAATACATGCAATGCAACAACATCGCTCTTTATGATGATTTGATTTGATAATTCCATTGGAAGGAAGGCCTAATTTTATTGTAAGCTTTTATTTTGCAGGTTGATCTCTCCTGAATGATCATCATAAACAACAATTTCATCTCATGAATGCAGTAATTGAAATGATGAAGCCTCAAAATGTAACATATATTTAACATTATCACTAGTGTAACCTGTTTTTTAAAAAAAAAACATTCAAGTTTTGAATAATTTTGCCCATCAAAATCAAAAGTTCTTCTGCACAGCCATGGCAGAACCACAACCACTCACTAAACTACTTCTTTTACCTAATGAAGATAAAAATGATCCTCTGGCTATGGAAGATTTCTTTGAAATAGTAGCTTTTGGACTGTATGACTTGTGACCAATGTCTAAACCAGCACCGTAGCTCTTGCATGACTTCATTTTCATTCTATTGAGTCCCTAATTTCTTTTTTGCTAGATCTTCAATGTTCTTCACATTGTTTAGAGATGTAAAAGATTGCGACTTCCCTTGATAAAACTTTGACAGTCCTCTACTGCTTATTCAAAAACACATAATTCAATTTATCAAGTTATAATAAATTAGACTTTTAATTGTAATCAGCAGAAAGAACAAATGATACTTAAGAATGAATACTTACTTGATAGGAAGCTGAGACATGAGGTCAGATAATTCATAAAGAGGTCCATTTGAAGATGATGATGAAGAAGAAGAATAACATGCTGTTGAAGAAGAAGAAGAAGAAGATGCATCCTCCACCAAGTCTGATGAAGACATTGAAGATACAGAGTTTGTTGAATCGTCTAAAGAAGAATCAATGGATAAAGACTCACAAATTTCATCACCACCCACTTATCAATATTCTTCAAATTCAGCTGTTGAAATATTTGGTTGCTACCAGCTTCCATGACCATCCAATTATGGTTTCAGATATTCTTCAAGTTGGAATAAGAAGAACAACATGAATTATATACATATGATATGATATTTTTAGTCTGCTTGGTGGCCTGCAAACATTGGATAATGTTGACAATTATATAAATTGTTATATATATAAATATTCTGATATATTCCTTTTTTCTTTTTTCCTTCAAGTGATATATGGTGAGATTTGTCAATATAAAGTGGGTATGGTTTAAAATAATTAGCTTTTCTCATACTACTAGGAAAGAAGATAAGGTCTAAAATTGAAGACATCCATATCTGAGTCACCATCTTTTTATTTGGGCAGAAACTGAGGTCACAATCTCTGGCAACTTTGCTGCATAAAGCTATGACAGCTTTTACACAATTTCCATGTTTCAAGGCATATTGCATATTGCATAGTTCAAGTTGTCATTCCGATAAGTTTCGACATCATTTTTTCTTTTTGGTGGATAATGCTGATATGCTTCCACCAATCCTTGTTTTTCTTGCAACAAATAACATTCTACTATCAACCAATTTCATTTGTCCCTATTTTCACTCCATTCCATTCCATGTCCCAACAAATTTTTATTTGCCTCTCACACATTTATCATATTTTGCCTTCTTCGAACTTGTTGGATAATTATTAGTAAAATTAGTTAAAACCAAAATCAGAAATTGAATTTTATATTTTCAAGACACAAAACAAGTTTGATACAATAATGAAAAAATATTACCCCTTAAACCAAATCAATATCATAATATAAATTTTAATCTTAAATGAATTTGTTATCAGCACTATCTTCTTGGGACCTAAGTCTGGTAAGATAAGGGAAAAAGGATAAGGAGATTGATTTGGGAAGCAGTTATGAGTCATGAGTCATTATAGAAGGTAAGGTATTTGATGGGCTAGCTAATTGGCACCACATGCAATTACAGGTAGGCCTTACCTATTTTGATTCTACTAATCTTATCCACAAATTTGCCCACAGGTTTTTTTTGGGATCTCTCAATATTTAATTGTTATTGATTTTGGTGTTTAATATATATCTACATAACAAAATGCCTCTGTTCTGACGACTTGGCTCTTTCTTCACCTCTGCTCTGTAGTTGCCAAAATAAACAGCAAATGGTTTCTGCTACCAGTGTTGTTTGAAAACAATTATTTGATTTTTCAAAGAAATCCTGGCCGTGATGTGATTCTGTTTTTGGCCATTGTTCATTATTCTTTTGCATTACAACACCTATCTTTCATTACTAATTGAGTTTTAAGTTCATTCTTAAGATTAAATATAAGCAGAATCATGTCATAATTTTGCATTAAGTTGTCTCAACTCTCAAGTAGCAAATGAAATATCAAAACCTCAATCTGTAATACTGATTTATATAAACCATATGCTCAAGTTGTTACATGAAAACTGTATAATGTTTGATGAAGACTGATTACTGATACACAGGTAAAAGAAAATTCATATTACACTCGATATATATGATTACAAGACAAACTACCTAGGGCAATTGACAGGAGGTTCCAGGGTGCCCACCAAAATACCAAGATCAATATCCTTGTCTTCGAACTTTTTGATGAAAGGGTGACTCTGGGAATCAGAAAAAAAGAAAAAAGAACATTGCAATTAAGACTGAGCCCTTTAAGTGAAAAGATTTTGACTTGTAAATAAGAGCATGTAAAATGAGGGATGCAGTACACTTAATTACTTACCAAGAGGTCCAAAGACGATGACCTAACTCGAGGATCCTTCTGTATGCTGCAATGCAAAGAAACAGGAAACCAGACACTACTTTGAGTAATTCTGAGTTAAATAACAAAAATAATAATAGGATGGTAGCAATATAAAATAATTACAATAACAAGGGAGAAATGAACTTTGTTAAGCAAATTCAAAATATTTTGTTACTTCCAAGACAGAAACTGCAATGAATCAACAAAAGCTCTCATAGCATCACAGTAAAGTTAATTGATGATTTGATGAATGACCACCTATCTTTTCGTATGAAAGAACTATAAAAAATCATGTAGTCTAATCACTTCAGACCATTTCAACTCAACGCAATGAAAAGTAAGCAGTTAATGTGTAGCTTACTCAAGAACAATAAACTTAGAAGGAACTTGGGAAAGTAAACTAAGCTTGTGAGATTCAAATTTCAGTTGTACTCAAATTGAATTGTGGCATTTCATTAAAGTTGAAACCAAAAGCTTACACATAAATAAAATTTTGTTGGAATAGGCTCCAAAAGGGGGGGAAAATGTATAATGATGTAATGGCAGCTAAACCTATTAGCATAGATAATGATAAAAGAAAATTAACATCTGTGAAAATTACCAGGCTGATACAAACGAACAGAATTCTGGTGAGAATTGATCTGGTGGGGCAGTTGGTGGTGGGCTCTCCACAATGGCCTCCAAAAGCTCATAAAAGCTTGGCCAACTTTGCTGGTCTTCAGATTGCATATAAGGAAAACGTCCAATAGCACACTCAAGTACAACCATGCCCAAACTCCAGATATCACTGCTATAGTCATAAGTGCTCCCACTAATTCTTTCAGGCTAGAAAAGGAAAAATAAGCATTTATAATTAATCTTCTGCATGAAACTGTACCGTCTCTCTGTGCTTTCAATGTCTAAAAAATGTCACTAGCAATCAACTGATTCCAACATGATAAGTAATTGCAGTAAAATAAAATGCTACACATACCGACATATAGTTGTAAGTTCCAACAAATGTATCCCTTTGACCCATAGAGCTAGCTAGCATTGCACTCACGCCAAAATCAGTAATCTTGACTTCCCCTTTATGGTTTACCAGTAAATTGGATGGTTTTATGTCCCTGTGTATGACATGTCTTTCATTATGCAAGTACACGAGACCTTGTAAAACCTGGAAGGTATAAAAAAGCATTTTGTTTTTATTAGTTTAAAGAGAGAGAGAGTTGTTTAAAATGTTGCACTGACTTTTGAATTGTAGCAAAACATTTAAATTGAAAAGTTGGAAGCTTAGAGACCTGCTTACACACAACTGCAAGATATGGTTCAAGAATTGTTTTAACTTGTCTGATCACATCTGCCAGAGAACCACGATCCATGTATTCTAACACAAGAGAAATGACTCCATTGTGATAGAAAGAGTGGTGGCAAACAACAACATGGGAACATTGTGATGCTTGATTTATTTTCAGCTCCTGCACAATCTGTTTGCGAATTTCCTCTTGTATGTTCATCTGGATGACCTGTAATGCTCAACTAAATGAACTTCTGAACTATACAGGAAACAGACTTTGTGGTCTAGAACAGCAATACCTTAATCAGTTCACATCTTTTTCCTCTAAGAGTCTTTGTAATAGTAGTACTAAACTCAAAAATAGGAGCCCAACAATAATATTTCTTTTTAGGAAAGATGTTGTGTTAGGATAAAAGGTTATTGCCTAAATTCATCCATTATGCAAAGAAATTAGGAGAATGCTATGATAGATTATGATCCTGAAAATAGATAACTAAAAGTCAGGAATATTTGCATCATACAGAAAAAGAAGCATAAGACACAAATTGTTGTATGCTAATCCATACTATTACCATAATAAAGAAGGGAACTGTGCTTTTCACTACATATTAAAAAATAAAAACCTGAAAAATGAAAAAAGAAGTGAGTTATTCTCTCATTGTCTCACCAATATCTCCAAAATTACCCTATTCCGAAAAATTGATTTTAAAATAATACCACCATTCAAGGCAGCAAATGGAAATTACACATGCCTTCTCTCCCTCTCTCAACAAACATCTTCATGGTTTAGTTACTGAACTGGCAAGCAAACAGGATCCACTTTTTGTGAACCTAAGTACTGAGGAAGATATGTTGGTTTCTTCAATTAATAAAATAATTATCAAAATAAAAAATAAAAATCTTTTCTTTCATCTGATAGAAAGTTGAAGAGTAGAAGTTAAACTAAATGTGGAAACAGGCTAATAGAGTATTATATATGTTATAACAACCTTCAATGCAAACAATCTTCCAACCCATTTATGGCGAACAAGTTGTACTACCCCACCACTTCCCTTTCCAATTACTTTGATTGTTTCAAGGTCTTCCAATGAGAAGTCAAAATCAAGCTCCTTACAGTCAGAAGGCTGTTCAAATTACAACAAAAACAAATAATAAAATCAGTAGACACGAGGATAAAACCCTGATTTACATATGAGAATAAGTGTGTACTACAAAACAAAGTTAAGAGTGCATGAGTATAGGACATGAAATTTTCAATAACCAGAGTTTAAGATATCAAATATGCTGCCAGAGGGATGACAAGATCAATCATCAGAGGCTTGCAGTAAGCGTATAATGGTTGAGTAGATGAGTTACAGAACCCAATTTGCAGTTTGAAAATTTTCTTAAAATCCAAGAATCTTCAATCATGTGTTCTGAATAGTCAATACATACTTTTAGCTAATACAAGAAGCAAAAACCCCAGAATGAAGAGTCAACAAAGTCGTTGTCAAAGTCTTTTTATGCGAGTAACATCACTAAAGAAGTGAAAATCAGTAAATGCACCAAAATCATATACAAAACCTGAGCTATCTCAGGATCCAGCACCTGCATTTCAAAATCCGGTTTCTTAGCTCCAAACTAACTTAATCTTAATCTATCATCTTTGAAATTTGCAACACAATAGTGAAATATATCACAAAATAAATAAAGTGCTAATGCAATGCCAAAGACCAAAGCCAGTAGATTCTAAACTATTATACATTAAAGGCATCGAAATATTTCCAATCCAAAGTGAAGTTGCAGTTTTAACCACATCAGAAACAGCATTTCAACAATGCTTATATTAGAAATTGAAAACCTAATGAAGTAAATCAGTTTAAACTAAAATAGAAAATCTTACACGGGATTCCTTTTCTTCAGAAATGAGCCGCAAACCTTTCTGGTTCAAAAGCAAATCGCCATCATGAAACGTGCCACTGGCAGTCCTGACAATCACCCATACTAATTCATTGTACAATCCATCAAGATTCAATTTTATTATTATTATTATTATTTGGTCAATTACCCACATCAAATTAACTTAGAAAACAAACAAAGAAAGACTTAAACATTGACAATTTTCCTACAACTTAATGAAAAAGAAGCATCAATAAGTAAAATCAAGAATGTGGATGCAAATACTCACAAGAAGGAAGTGATCGGGGTTTCTTGAGCTGGAACAGAGAGCTTGAGTTGTTTAAGTGGCTTCTTGGTCCTCATTTGTCCTGGGGTTTTCCAAAAAATTTACAGTAACTGCTTTCTTTTCTAGGGTTTAAATGGTGGACCCACAAATAGACAGAGAGTAAGGGAGAGAGTTCAGAGTAGATTATACTTTTTTCAAGAGTTCATAACGCAACATAAAATTCAAATCAAGAAGACAAGAACACCGCCCAAAGCCGCAAAGGCGCCCCACTCAACTCATAATTTAGCCAAGAGAAATTATCAAATGGGTGCGCACGCATATGTTATGGTGGAATCACACATAAAGAAAGCCCAATTTCCTGATTTTCTGACTGTAAAAATCCGTTAAATTAAGGTATATTACTAGATCAGACTATTTTTACTATTTTATGGGACCCATGATGGCTACTCTAGTGGTGATGTCAGTGAGAGTAAAATGCATCCTCTGTCTTCCGCTGCAGTTGATGAGTGTTACCCAATTATATTGCGCTGACGTGTGATCGACCGTTGAGTGTTTTGAATTTTCTGACTATTGACACGTGTGTCAAAGTTTGTCTTTGTTAACCTCGACTTTAGGAAACTTTTATTTTGTTGTAAATGTAACATTACCCATATACATAAAGGAAAAAAAAATAAAATATATATATATATATATAGAGAGAGAGAGAAATAGAGAAATCTTAATTTTTTTTTCTTTTTAAAAGAAAATACAACTATAAGATATAATAGATATTTTATAAAGGAGTCTAAAAGATATTTTTGATTATCTGGCGCTGGATTGCGCGGTGAATCTACCCAATTACAACACTTTCCCTTGTATTGCACGGCTTTTAATTTTCTTGAACGTGTTTAACATTATCTCGTTAAAAACTTTGCCACTAGAATGCAGTAGGATAAAATCGTGACGAGGAAAAAAGAGTGACAGTGCACATTAATCCAAAATTCTTATAATTTTTCTTTTGTAACAAAATATATTTCTTGTGAAATTCTCCCCTTTAAGATAATATTTATATCAATTTATTAATTTATAATGTCGATGCATATCAATG
>JAXCLQ010000013.1:9420308-9435908 GCA_035584115.1 Cedrela odorata | reverse complement strand
AACAAATCAGAGACAAATAAGTTTCATTTGTATTTAACTTGCATTTATATGATTTAGGAACCAATCCTAAGTAGTAGGTACAAAACCAACTGCATGCATTAATATTGAGAAAAGTCAAACGCTCAACTTTTCAGCTCTTTCTTACGGACTCAATATACATTTATACGATTGATAAACCCAGCCAGAGATTTAGGTTGAAAATTAACTTTGGTAGTTTTGAGATAGCCAAAAAAAAAAAAAAAAAAGTAAACTAAGAGACAATTCAAACAGGCTACTCTCTTAATCATATTTCTTCGTATGATAAAGTTCATAAGTACTTGTTTCTACTTCACTTTACCATCGCCCGAAATGAAAAGTAACCGCCTGTACTGATTGTGAAGGAAATAAGAAAATTAAATTAAATATAAAGAACATACTGATCATTGATTTTAGCATTATCGAATAAACAAGATTGTTGGGTTGTGGGGTAGGGATTTAGCTTAAACAACCGTGACAATTTAGCATAGTTTTTTGTTCACAGGAGGCACATAAGTTATGTGCAAAGCAAACAAATCCTTCTCTGGATTATATGAAGTTTTATTGGTAGTCAACATATGATTAAGATACTTAACAGATCTGTCATGAATACCTTTCATTCAATTTATAGGTATTTCTTATCTATTACAAGACAGATATTGTAATGTAATCTACAGATGTACTGAATCTATGAAGCAATAAATTTGGAAGCTTTAAATCATAATTGTCATATTAATTAAAGACAACCATCGCCATCCTGTTTTACAATACTGGTAAAATGGTAACTTTTTTTTTTCTTTCATGGAGACGATGAGCTGAAATTAGCTTCTAAGGTCCCAACTAATGATCCACAAACAAGAGGTTGTATAGCAGGGATTCTGAGACAACTTAATCCTCCTCCAGGAATGGCAGAGCAGTCTGGTTGAGGTCTCTGCATGTCTCTTCCAGGAATGCAGTTCACTGAGAAATCAAATCCCACATTCCTGAAGAACAACGTCGCACATTCCTGGCTAAACCCAGAAAAGAAATTGTAAGCAACAGTTAGATTCATTAGGGTTCTCAGTGAACAAACCAGGTCTGGCAGTTCCCCAGATAGCCTGTTGTGAGCCAAATTCAGAACTTCAATGTCACTCAAACAAGATATTGTGTCTGGCAAATGGCCCATCAGTGAGTTGTAACTTACATCAAAAACTTGCATCTCAGTGAACACACCAATACCCTCTGGAATGCAGCCTGTTAGCTGGTTATTCAGGAACAATATCTCCTTCAATTTAGAATTTGTTAATCCAAAACTAACTGGAATACTTCCACTCAACTTATTATTAGCTAAATTGATGACAGAAGCTGGAGAGTTACCCAAATTTTGAGGAAGTTCACCACTAAATTGATTATTGTTGACAAAGATTGCATCAAGTTTCTTATTGAAGAGATCGTCAGGGAGAGGTCCTGAGAAATTGTTGAATCTGAGGTCTAAATAAACGAGGTTTGGAATGTAGAGAGTAACTGTAGGGAAAGAACCTAAGAAATGGTTATTACTGAGGTCTAACTCCTGAAGAGATGTTAGGTCTTTGAAAGTTTCAGGCACTGTGCCTGAAAATCTGTTGCTGTTGAGGTGAAGTAGATTCATATCTGTAAGGAAAGACAGTTCTTTGACAAGAATGCCTTGCAGATTTGCATGATTGAGATCTATTCCTGAAACAACAGGGCTTCGAGAATCTGAACAAAAGACTCCTTTGTAAGAACAAACATCAGTGCCAACCCAAGTGTTCAAAATTCCCAAAGGGTCATCAGTAATTGCAGATTTCCAAGCTTGGAGAGCAGTGTAAGCAGTGTCGAGACTTGAACCTGAAGAAGAAGATCCACTTGTGGTTGGACCGCTGTTGATTCCTCCACCAATCCAAACACCTCCTCCGCCACCGCCAACATTGCCAATACCAATACCAACACCACCACCGACACCAAAAGCAGCTTCAGTAGGAATTAGGTGGAAGAGGAGAAAAGTAGCAAGAAGCCAGCTCTTCTCCATTTCTCAATTGAAGATACCAAGATGATTATTTTGGAGGGTTTGCTTGTAATGTTGTCCAAATGAGGATGAAGCATTGAATGCAGCAAAAATGGTGGGGTTAACTGGTCACGAGTGTTCTCTATTTTTTATTTTCCTTTTTCTAATTATGTTTACATTGCATGTTTGTTGGAGCTTATGCTTTTTATTGCACACACAACTTTTTTACTGTAGCCTTTTGACTACACTAACATTATCAACTGTTCACCCTGAAACCAACAGGTTGGTAGTTTGGGAATTAATTATTCACCAGAACAGAGTTGTAGATAAATTGTAATTTTTTTTTTTTAAAAAAAAATCAGAACTTCATTGAGCAAACACCTGCAAAAGAAAACATGCTCAAGAAACCTATGGATGTTCTAATGAAAGTAAATGTGAGTAAATTGTAAAGTAAGATGTGATGCATGATATCTAAACTTGAGATCTTGTCTAAAATAATTTGAAGTAAAACGTTTCTGATTACTTAAAAAACACGTTATATTTGATGTACCGAGATCCAAAGCTCATGAAGAGGTGTTGACGATGTTATATAGATGATGTACAATGAATTGGCTATTTGGTTTTGATTAAATGAAGATATTTGAAGCAAAATCTTGTTAATGTCACTACTGTTCTTCTACACTTTCACTTATTATGGCAAATATGTTTACAGGTAGACAAATGCTTGGTGTATTAGCAATTAGCAAATATTATTGGCTAAATGCCACCAATCCAATCCAATCCAAATACAATGTTGAATACAGCCCAGGGAAGTAACATGCAATGTTCGTCAAATCTCAATGATGATTAAGAAACAGGATAACTCTTCATGTGAATGTGAATACGGGGAATAGAACGAATAAAGCAAAACGCATGTAAGCTTTCATCATTCAAGTCAATTGGATGGCAGCTAGCTTCACTTTCCACTGCTATTGCCATTGCCATTGCACCCACACTTTACCATATTTACGAAAGAATAAAAGAGAGAGATTTCTGTAACCCAATTCAACTGCCACACTATAAGTGTCTGCCGCACGTAAGTTTTAGTGTTGTTTTCTTGCCCACATTCTAGATTAAATAAAAGTTTCAAATGAGCCTGCTTGAATTAGGTAATCATCTTATACTATATTAATTAATAATTATGACTGCTTTCAATTGGTTGTAAAATTTTCTTCTACTACAAGATTAATTAAGCCCAAGCCAACCTCTCTTATAATGATTATTACAGTAGAATATAATTGGATGTGTAGCCTAAATGTCTAATAGCTGACCACCCTTCTTGCACTTAATTATTAGTTGACTGATTACCGGAACTATCACCATGATTAGTGCTTGTAATTCTTGAATCCACTCATAGAAACATGAAACACTTGCAAATAATCAGACTTTTGATTCAACGTTTGGTAGGTAATTTCCAAGAAAACTTGTTAAAGTTTGAGAATAATGTAACAAGTAGATTCTATTCTAAAGGGCAGCCTAATTTTTCAGTTTTTGAATGTGGAAATAATTGTAGGGTTGGGTTTTGTATTGTATGCTAATTATGAAAAAGGGATATTAGCACATATAACCACACACGTGACAAAATTAAAAGTGTGAGTCCTGCAAATGCAAAAAGTGAATACAGTAAGTGGGTAGGGTCACCAGCAACCAATACACAGCGTTTAAAGTGCGGTTGTACTGGAATTTGAAAACTACGCATTGCTCCAGAGAATTGTGGAATTACAATTTTGGAATATGTAATGCAACAGAATGACTCTTCGACTGGGCCGATATTAATATAGGCTTTGACTCTTCAACTGGGCCTGTTGGGCCGAGAACGCATGATAATTTAATGATATCTACCACCAATTTCATGATCATCCACCCAATCGTAACCCACTGTGAACAGTTATATGCTGAGACAATATGATAGCTACGTTAATGCTAAGTTAAATCATTCATGAGCTAAGCTAAGTTAAGCTAAGCTAAGCTAAGCTTATTTTATCACAATGAAGGATTAAACTTCAATACTCCCACTTAATTACAATTACTTAATATGCCAACAACATTACTTACCCTCCAAGTCCTAACGAGGATCCACAAATAAACCTTGCACCTCACTACTACGCTATCAGTTCCCTCTCACAAATATTAATTTGATTTACTATTCAATTTCCCTAAATTCTCCGCAACCTTTAATCAACGCTTCGTCATCTTACACGTTCACTCTCTCTGACCTCGAAATATCTACTCTGCACTCTCCCAATTTTCCCAAAATTACATGGGGCCTCACAATTCTTATTTTTTTTTTCAATACCCATATTCTTAATGTAGCAATTTTTTTTTTCTCAATTTGGTAAAATTTGGTCGTAGTTTATGTTATTAGGGGAATTTGAAAGATTTGAGTGTTACTGATAGCCTAGTTCTTGAGAAATGAAGATCGAGGAATTGGAGGACGTGGAAGTGGAGTGTGATCAGAACGACGAACTTCGCCACCCGAAGCAGATAGTCAGGGTTGACGCCAAGAGAGCGTTAGTCGGGGCGGGTGCTCGGATCCTTTTTTACCCGACCCTTTTGTATAATGTGTTTCGTAACAAAATCCAAGCTGAGTTCAGATGGTGGGACGAAGTCGGTCAGGTATTTTATTATTATTATTTTTCTGGTAGTTTCGATTAATGATCTAGAGTAACTGATTTATGGAATTATAATTGTTATTGTTATTTTTTATTTGCTGGTACCAGTTTCTTTTACTGGGTGCGGTGCCGTTTCCGAAGGACGTGCCGCGATTGAAGCAACTTGGTGTTGGTGGAGTCATCACTCTGAATGAACCCTATGAAACTCTGGTTCCAACTTCATTATATCATGTGAGTAATTTATCTTTTCCTAAATTATGTCATATGCTTAATTCTTATGTTGTCTTTTGTTTGATGCTTTATCAATTGCAAATTTGTTAGTTATCAAATTAGTTATGTCATTTGAGTAGAGTTGTTTCATGATTAGATTGTTTGATTTATGACTTGGAAATGTCTCTTGGAGTTGGTTTGTTTAAGATTTCAAGGGTTGACTAAACAGTTGTCGAAGAAGGTTTTGATTTCTCGTTTGTGTTTGTGGTTGTGGATATACTTAATTGTCTTATAATTTACAGGCACACGGGATAGACCACCTAGTAATTCCTACAAGAGATTATCTCTTTGCTCCTTCGTTTGTGGATATTAGGAGAGCTGTGGACTTCATTCATAGTGAGTTTATATCACTTTGACCTTATCTCTACTCTGCTAGTTATCTGGTCCTTTTGGCTCTTGTGTATTCTGTTTGAATTGTAATTTGATATTTGTTCTCTTTTCCTTTTGGCTAAAGGAAATGAATGTTCTGGTAAAACTACTTATGTTCACTGCAAAGCTGGACGTGGAAGGAGCACAACCATCGTGCTTTGTTATTTGGTAAGGTTCTTTTGTTACGTAGATCATTTTTGAGCTATTTTGGATATTAAACTTTTGTTTTGGCTGAAGATAAGTGATCTACTATTTAAATCTTGGCTGGCCCATTTATTTACTGTAGGATTGGTTATTTTTATATTGTGTAGGTAGAGTATAAGCACATGACACCGGCTGCAGCCTTGGAATATGTGCGGTCTAGAAGACCTCGAGTGTTGCTGGCCCCTTCACAGTGGAAGGTAATAAACAAGTTATCTCAAAATGGTTTTATGATTGCATTATGGATGGGAGACATGAGGTTAGTGACACTATGACATCACTTTTCTTGGATAGATAATACTCATTCTAGTTCTTTTTAACTGCTACAATTGCTCTCAAAATAATTTTAATGGAGAATAGAAGTATAATCTTCTTTCTTACTATCGTATTATGTGTCCATTTAATAAATGGGAGATGGGGGTGTGGGAATAGTATGAGATTACTTTTTTCCGAATGCATAACAATCGTTTTAGTACTTTTAGTTTTTCAATTTCTCTTCAATTTCACTTTTCTGCAGTTGGTGGCTGAGACCCTTAACACTCCATGGTTTTAAATGATACATAATTCATTTTAGAAATAGCAGGGTGATTTCTTTAATAAATGTCTTGTATTGCTTTGTAGAACAAGCCGGTATGCCAATCACCAACCTCATAAGCTCCAATACCAATGCAATCAAAGATTGTCCTCATGTTTATAATTGTACCTGTCTTAACCACTGGCTAAAAAAATTGTAATTGTTCTTCATATTGACAATGGTTCTAGAAATTGTTCCGAATCAATCTCATCAAATTTGCTAACTTTCTTTCATATTGCTTGTTTTTGTGTGATTATGATAAGCAGGCAGTTCAGGAATTCAGCTGGCGAAAACCAGCTAAGTTAACTACACACTCTCCCTCTGGTGATGCAGTGCTAATAACAAAAGCAGATCTTGAAGGGTATCACGGTACTTGCACTGATAATGCTGGTAAGGCACTGGCTGTTGTAACCAGATCGGTGAGGACGATACCCATGATGGCCAGGCTCTCGTGCCTGTTTGCATCTTTGAAAGTTTCTGGTGTTAGTGGACCAGTCACTGGGAGGCTGGCAGAGGCACGAGCCTGCTAAACCCTCCTGTTTCTCCACAAGATGTTATATTGTTTGTACGGGAAAGCATTATGAAATAAGTTCAGTGGTCCAATCTTCACCGTGTTCCTGGTTGGTAATGCCTTGCTTATGGTAGAGGAAAGGAAAGTATTGAAGAGTTCTTCAATGTTGTGTATATCTTATATTCTAACGCTTTTGTCATTCGACCTGTAAATATTGATGCAAATACATATATATTATTCGCAATTGTAGTCAGTCATATGCAGATAAAAAGTTTTTTTGAATTGGTCAGTTCTGGTCCGTCTATAGGTAATATTACCGGGCGACGTCGAAATGATTGTCAGCAAATGGGTTTACCTGAGCTGGCTTAAACCAAATGGCTAATCTGATGGAGGCCCAATTTCTAATTATTACAGGCGTTCTTATTTAACGAACCTGAGTAGTAAAAATGATAAGCATTTCATACATAACTTGGTCGGAATTGTAATTGTCTAATATTTAGACAAATTAGAGTATTTTGTTTTAAAGATTTTTATTCAACTTGATATTTTACGTGGGATTTTAAAAATAAAGTAATTAATTAAGCTGCCAGGCTTACACGACTACAATACGCTTAAGCTCTTGCAAGGGAGGGGGTTTGGCAAGGAAAATTGACTTGTGAGTGCACTGAATAAATTAAGATTTGAAGAAATTAAATTTCATGTCTTCAAAGTATAGGATTAGATTTCATCAATCATCATCACGTATAGGTTCACTCATGTCATTACCGTGTTTCTTCCCTTTTAAAACCAATCAGAGAGTTCTCCTATTATTTGGCAATTCCTCTTATTTTTTTTTTTTATATTTTTTAAATGAATTATTTATGTGGAAAGTATGAGAATAAGCTGAAACAACCTTTATATTATGCGCAACATCTAATCATCAACTTGTTTATTCTAATCATTCTATTACGTACAACACAATGCAAACGTTTTAAATTGAGCATGTGACCACCTTTTTCTTTTAATATGCATCTATGGATTCTTATCCATGGTTGTAGATCACAACAAACCTATGGTATTGGTTTGGTGGCAACATTATTTGATTTTCAATCTAGCTAGCTACCCTCGTCTTCTTATCTAACCTCATCTTCTTTCAATTATATTATTAGAATTTAATATATTTTTTTTTATATTTATTCATGTTAAAAAAACCTTAATATAGACCCAACATGGAAGGAGGTAAAATATATTATTGACAATGAAAAACTCAAATTATTAATAAATTAAAACATATTAAAATATATTAACTCTAAATCAATAATTTTCAGTCAATTCAATATCACAAAACCAAAATAATAAACAAATTTGAAGTAATAAAACAATTCAAGCAATCGAAATACAATTTTTTTTTATCGAAAATAAACTTTATAAAGATTTCTTCGTAAGATAAAAACGCTTTGAGTTGATATATGAGCTATTTAAAATTTCACTAGTAAGGAAAATTTTACAATCAATGATTTCATCCAAGAACTCTTGTAATTCGAATCCGACTAACTTACTCAGTGATTCATTGTAAGTAGTCTCATCTTTAAAACCTTGAAATATTATGTAATGGCCTAAAATTCTTTCATAATAATTACCATAAGATATTAATGACTAGAATAAAAAGTTTTCAAAGTTTGTAGGGCCAATATACTTAATTGTAATAAGTGGGGGAAGAAATGTAAAATTGTTATAAATGTGGGGCAATAGTGCAAAAACTAAATTAATGGCTCAACACTATTATTAAGCCCAAATTTAAGCCCACATTCCAATCATATATTCAAGTCCAAATCCAAGCCCAAATTTAAGTGAATAGAAAGCCCAAAACCCAAGCCCATAAATGGTGGCCAAATTTCTAGTTTTTTTCTTCTTAAATCTAGAAAAATCAAGAGAAATGAAGAAATTAGAAGAAGGAAGGAAGAAAAATGGGAAGGGAGGAAAAAGAAGAAAAGAGAAACCAAGAGGGAGAAGGAAGGAAAGAAAAGGAGCGAAAAAAGAAAGGAGAAGAAATAAAGAAAGAAAAAAAAAGAAGAGAAGGAGAAAGAGAGAAGAGAGGGAATGAAGAAAAGGAAGAAAAAGAAGAAGAGAAAGGGAAGAAGAAGAAATGAAAAAGAAAAGAATAAAAGAAAAGAGAGAGAAACAGAAACAGGAAGAAGAAGAGAGAAAGAAAGAAGAGGAAAGAAAGGAGAAGAAGAAGAAAAGAGGAATAGAAGGAAAAAAGGAGAAAGAAAAAGGAGTTGAGAGAATGAGAGTAGAAGAGAAGAAAGAATAAGAAAAGAAGAGGAGAAGAAGAAAACAAAGAAAGGAAGGGGAGAGGTAGAAATCAATCGTCGACTGAACCAACCGCTAATGATACCACGACTTGGATTTAGTCAAGCGCAAACCAGTGAGTGTATATTTTACCTTTCTCAAATATTGTTTCAACTTAATGTTTGAAGTGTAAACGTTCTAAAAACTGATTTAAACTGTTTAACTATAGTCACATGTGTTTGTTTGAGAAATTATAGAAACTTGGATTTTTGATATATTACGCATGTTGACAATTAATGAGCATATTGTTGAACAAATATAATTTATGTGGATTTCTTTTGGATTTATGACTTAAGATATAGATTTTGAAAATAATTTTGATGCACACATATATATTTTGTAAAAATTAGTTTAGTTTATGATGTCAAAGTTGTTGATAAATTTGTTTTAAAACATGAGCTTCAAACTTGATTTTATTCAGAAATTGCTCTATGGGACCAATGAAGTATCTAGATGAATGACGATACGTAACGCCCCTAGATATTAGAGTTATAAATTCAGGGTCTTCGTGACAATTTTGGCTATCTATGATACACTGCGGGCCAGGTTACTAGAGATACAGATTTGAGGCTTTGTAACCCTTTATCTCAGAGATATATTCTGGCTGTCTGTATTACTGCTGGTCAGAATATCAGAACTACTAATTTTATTATTTTTATGATGATATGGTTTTCAAATTAATTTTATTGCATCAATTTCTATTTCAAGCTAATATCTTTCTGGAAATGATTTTAGCACTGAAAAAAAAAGAAAAAAAATTTAAACATAGCCTTAATTTAAAATTATTTATAATAATTTTTTTCCTAATATTGACATTTTCTCATTTTCATCCACTCACTGGGTCTTTCAAGACTCACTTCTCACTTTTTCAGTTTTGAAAATTAGATGTTTAGTTGGAGAGAGAGACGGGAGACACGGACAAAGAAAATGATATACACTACAGTCACTAAGGCATGTGAGTCAATCATGTAAAGAGAGTTATGTGCATTACATATAGAGTTATAGTTTGAATCCAAGTATGACTTTTAGTATGAATTGTATTATGTTGGATATGGTAAAATATTAATGTATTATTTCTATTGCATGATCGGGCATATTACCTTTATGCAATACATGCATTGTGTTTTATGTGGTGATGAGTTTATAATAACTATATATGCATTCAGACAGATAGAGAGAGAGAGATGCTTAAGGTGATGGTGGATTCTGTCACCTGCTGGTAACATCTCCGAATTTGAGATATTACAAAGTTGGTGTCAAAGCATAGTTTAGAGGTCAGTAACTGCAGTGGAAGGGTGTCGGTGTCTTGTGTATGCGGTTGTATACGGTATATCCGGGATACTCATATACAAGGGGCTACCTCTTCAGTATCATTGTTCATCGTATGATGTCTTATTTCATATAGTATAAGAATAATACATGAGATTTCTTAATCCTATTTACTTTCTCAGCGATGTTATACCACCTCGATGTGGACTAAAAGGTGATAAGGTACCATGGAATGCGGAGTTTGACTGGAGGTTAGTTATACCTCCTATAGAGACAGTGAGGGGTGATTGAGAAGAGTTGACCGTGATAAAGAGGGTGAAAGATGAGAATGTAATAAAACACAAGAAGAGATATAAAATGATGACGTGAACTTTGAGAAAATTAATTGCTTAAACAATAAAGTAAAGATGTTGATGAGGTATGTTCGATTGAAACAAATGTAAGAAATACTCATTAGAGGTAAAATTTAGAGGATGAACAGGAACATGCTTAGTTTTAAACAGATCATGAACAAATTAACAATAATAAAAATAACTTAGTGAGGGGTAGAGAAAAAGGCAGATAAAGCCACCAGAGGGTCATCGATATGCTGGTTTAATAGTATGTGTATTATTTGGGTGGTATAATTTATAGTGATTCGTTAAGCCTAGAGACTGAAATGAAAGGTGGCTGACATAGTTAAAACTTAAGTAATTAGGGTATTAAAAAAATCAAGTGCTGAAATCACCTGAAAAGATGATTGAAAGGAATTGATATTTAGTAGTCTCTTTGATGAATTTTGTAAAAGTAATGGAATTATGATATTAACGGAAAGGACAAGATGCATGTTGATAAGTGCATGGAGATGTTATTGTTTCAAGTGAAGCAAATATAGATTACACTAAACTATGACATCTAAAACTTGCACATATTAGTGAAAGAAAGCTTAGAGAACTAGTTAGGCAAGGGCTTTTTGGTAATGTAAACGTTAAATCCTTGGATTTTTGTGAAAACTACTTAGAAAAACATTTAGGGTTAAATTCACCAAAAGACCATTCATAGAACAAAGGATACCTTTGATTATATTCATTTTGACCTATGGGAGGTTTGCACAAGTTTTATCATTGAGCAATGTGAGATATTTTCTCTCAATCATTGATGATTTTTAAAGGGGGTATAGGTTTATATACTAGAAATAAAAGAACAAACACTTAAGGAAGTGTGGAGTGGCAAACCTACTAATTAGATGGTGTTTGAGTGTCCAACTTATGTTCATATGAGAGAGGAAAAATTTGAACCAATAGCCATAAAGAGTATTTTAATTGGATATTTAGATGATGTTAAATGACATAAGATTTAGTGTTCAAATGAAAAGCCATCAAGATGCATAATAAGCAGGAATGTTGATTTTAATGAAGCGGCTCTCATTGAAAAATCTAAGCATGCAGACTAAGATTCACATGGTGAAAAGGGAAGGAAAGAAATAGTTCATGTTGAGGTAGAGACAAATTTATTTGAAATTGATTGTGAAGGAGACTCCTCTCAGGCATATTAGCCTCAATAGCAACAATCTAATTTACAGAACTACAAACTGGCTAGAAATAAGATTAGAAGAACTATCTGCCACCAAACAAGTGTACTTACGCTAATCTAATTGCTTTTGCTTTGACATGTGCTAAAAATATAATGGAAGATAACTAAAAAGCCATTAAGAGTCAAGAAAGTTACTTGTACCAAAAGGTAAGGCAAGATGAGATGGGTTACTTGATAAAGAATCATACATGGATCTTAATCCCCAAACCAAAAATAGGAAAATGATTAGCTGTAAATGAATTTTTAAAAAGAAAAAAGGAAGAACAATTAAAGATTTGTCAAGATACAAAGATAGTTTAATAGCTAGAGGCTTATACATAGAAAAGACATAGATTACAATGAAATCTTCTCACAAGTTGTGAAACATAACTCAATAAGGTTATTGCTTGCTTTGGTTGTTATTTGAGATATGGAGTTTGATTAGATGGATGTTAAAACTACATTCCTTCATGGTGAGCTTGAAGAATAAATTCTAACGAATCAACTTGAAGGCTTCAAGGCAAAAAGGAAAAGAAGTTCTTATATGTCTGTTGAAGAAGTGTCTATGTGGCCTGAAACAATCCTTTAGGCAATGGTATAGGAGATTTGATGATTAACAAATCATGGCTATGAAAGAAGTAATTTGATAGTTGTGTTTACTATTAGAAGCTGAATCAAGATAAAGTTGTTTACTTGTTGTTATATGTTGATGACATTATAATTGTTAGTCAATATATAAATGAAGTAGATAGATCAAAGGAAATTATAAATGGAGAATTTGACATGATTGACTTAGGCTTTGCTAAAAAGATTTTGGAAATAGAGAAGGTTATTGTTCTTGTCACAAGAGAACTTTATGAATAAGATGTTGAAGAGATTTGAGATGTCAGAATGTAAGTCTGTACAGACTCCATTAGTTGCACATTTCAAGTTGAGTAGCTCACAATCACCATAATCACATGAAAAAAAGGCATATATGGAAATAGTTCCTTAAGTTTAAGTTATGGGAAACGGTGAGAATATGGTTTCTAATGAAACTGTCAAGAAGCTAGAAAGAGAAGAATATCCTAATAGAATTTGAAGGATAATGATAGAGTTTGATGTGATGTGATAACCACAGATGCATATCATCTTTTATGAATAAGTTAATATAATAATTTTTTGGTTTATTTTTAGATAATTTTAAAAAAAAAAAATCGATGCCAGTACTGCATGAATCTAAAAGAGCATAAAGAGGTTAGATGTTAGATATAGGCTTTATTGTTTAAATGCCATATCAGATAGAGTCTTAGTCCTTATGTAGTGCCAACATTGCTTACCCCAGAAAATGATGAATTATAGGTGTGTGTAGACATTCGGGTTATCAATAAGATTACAGTTAAGTACAAATTTTCTATTCTTTGTATAGATGACTTGTTAGATCAATTGAGTAGTGCTATTACGTTTACCAAGTTAGATTTGAAGAGAGGGTATCATTTGATTTATATACGTTCAGAAAATGAATAGAAAAACAATGTTCAAAACTAGAAAGGCCTTGATCTAACGTTAGCATGGATTTCGTATTTGGATAGCTCAGAACACATCATGGGTATAAATTCTATTTTTTAGTAATAGATAAATTCTCAAAGATGACATACTTTATACCTTGCAAGCAGTCTTCATCCATTGTATCTAATAGAGATGCATGTTTCCTTAGCCACTCTTGACGATGTTTGTGGTAATTGTCTAACTTATGCTAGACTCTGTGATGCTTATCATCCTCAGACATATAGACAAAGAGAAGTTGTTAACCATTTTTAAAGGAGTGATGAGATTTGGCAAATAAGGCAAACTTAGCCCCAAATATATCGGACCATTTTATATTCTTTGAAGAATTGAAAGCAAGGCATATGAGATTGCATGATGAATCATACATTCTAGAGGCCCATATCCTTGGTTATTTTGATTCAAGGACAAATCATTTTTAAGGGAGAGGAGTGTAATGGCCCAGAATTTTTCTATAATAATTATCATAAGATATTGGAGACTATAATGAAAAGTTTTCAAAGTTTGAGAGGCCAATGTGCTAAATTATGATAAGTGGGGGAAGAAATGTAAAATTGTTATAAATATAAGGCAATAGTGCAAAAATCAAATTAATGGCCCAACACTATTATTAAGCCCAAATTTAAGCTACATCCTAAGCATCTATTCAAGCCCAAACCAAGCCCAAATATGGTAGAAATAAGGCCCAAGTTTAAGCCTAAATTTAAGTGAATAGAAAGCCTAAAACCCAAGCCTATAAATGGTGGCCTAATTTCTAGTTTTTTCTTCTTAAATCTAGAGAAATCAAGAGAAAAGAAGAGAATAAAAGAAGGTATAAAGAAAAAGAGGAAGGGAGGAACAAGAAGAAAAGAGAAACCGAGAGGGAGAAGGAAAGAAAATGAGAAAAAAGAGAAAGGAGAAGAAAGAAAGAAAGAAAAAAAATAATAAGAGAAGGAGAAGGAGAGACTGAGAGGGAAAGAAGAAAGGAAAGAAGAAAAGAAAAAAAAGGAAAAGAAGGAAGAAATTGAGAGAGGAAGAAGAAGAGAGAGAGATAAGAGGAAAGAAAAGAGAAGAAGAGTGAGACCGAGAGGTGAAGAAGAAGAAAAGAGGAAGAGGAGGGAAAAAGGAGAAAGAAGAAAGAGTCGAGAGAATGAGAGGAGAAGAGAAGAAAGAAAAAGAAAAAGGAAAGAAAAAGGAAAGAGAAGAAGAAGAATAAAACAAAGAAAGGAAGAGGAGAGGGAAAAATCGATCGTCGACCAGACTAACAGCCAACGATACCGCAACTTGGTTTGGTCAAGTGTAAACCAATAAGTGGATATTTTACCTTTTTAAAATATTGTTTCAACTTAATGTTTGAAGTGTAAATGTTCTGAAAATTGATTTAAGCTGTTTAACTATAATCACATATGTTTGTTTAAAAAATTATGGAAACTTGAATTTTTGATATATTATGCATGTTGACGATTAATGAGCATATTGTGGAACAAATGTAATTAATGTAGATTTCCTTTGGATTAATGACTTAAGACATAGATTTTGAAAATAATTTTGATGCATATATATGGATTTCGTAAAAACTAGTTTGGTTTATGATTTCAAAATTGTTAACGAATTTATTTTAAAACATGAGTTTGAAACTTGATTTTATTTAAAAATTGCTCCACAGTACCAGAGATGTATCTAAGTGGACGATGATACGTAACCACCCTAAATACCAGAATTATAGATTTGTGGCCTTCGTGACTCCTTATTTCAGATATGTATTTTGGTTGTCTGTGATTAGGGGTGTCAATTAGAATTTACGAATCGTATTTGTACCGACACGAATACAATTTGTTTATTATTCGAATCGATACGAATACGATTCGTTTATTATTCGTATCAAACACTTAAATTCAAATACGATTCTTTTATTTAAATAGGATTTATTATGACACGATTATTCGTTTAGACACAATTATTCATTTAAATTCGTTTATTCAGTTAGACACGATTATTCCTTTAAATTCGTTTATTCGTTTAACATGATTCGTTTAAATACGATTATTCATTTAAATTCGTTTATTCGTTTAACACAATTCGTTTAGACACGATTAAAATTCGTTTAAACACGATTAAATTATAACAAAAATAATTAAAAAATACACTAAAATATTAAAAATTTAATGTTATTAAGCATACAAATAAAATCTATCTGTCCAAACTTCTTCAAGGTAAATAGAAAAAATTTAAATTTTAATTCACATATCATATTCATGATCCATAAACAACTAACAAACAATAATATAAACTCAAATCTCTATTTTCTAACCTAAATAACAATCCTAAAAAT
>JAXCLQ010000013.1:9409185-9420208 GCA_035584115.1 Cedrela odorata | reverse complement strand
AAAAATGCATTAATGTGTTTTTAATGTTTATGATATCTTCATTAAACTCATCCAATTTACTATTGAAACTTCCTGTAACAAAAACAAAAATGCATTAATGAGTTATGTATAAGTAATTTACAGAGACAAACCCATAAACTTCAAAAGAATTAAAACCAAAATCATGGATCTCCTTCTAAAAAACCAAAAATAGTAAAAGAAAATTTCAAATTTAAAAATACTCATTACCTATAGAACATATTATGGCACGAAAACAAAAGAAACTCATTAGAAAAAAAAAATTAGAATTATCTTCTACAAGAGACATCTAAATGTAATAACATTATGACAACAATAGTTTCATCAATAACAATAAAGACCCATCACTAACTCTTCCACCTCCGTGTATAACAATTAAACCCATTTTCAAAAAGTAAAAAATTTAACCCCTACACCTTGTAATGGTATTGTAGCCACGTTGATAGGAATTAGCCTAGGTGTTTTTGATTTGTTGTTTTCAAATTCACATAAAGCATGTGCAACACCAAATCTAATTTAGATCTACTATAATATTTAGATCTACTACAATATCAGAAGCTGGAAAACAACCAAATAATCACACACATGGAGTTAAAAAAATCACATGGTATTCAATAAGAGAAGCAAAATAACAAGAAGGATATTAACAAATAAATCAAAAGCACTCATCAATATTGTCAAGCTCACCCATATAATCTCCATAAAACCAAAATCCTCTCTTTCCTTGAATCAAAATAGCAACGGAAAGGGAAAGGAAAAAAACATGACCCCATTTGTGTTCCTTCTATCAAATCTCAACAATCACAATTTCCACTTGGTTTCTTAGTATTCTTAAAGCATCTACTGCATGAACAACCATTACATAGTAGATGTTACTTCCTCTCGCATACTTATTTCCCTCGCAAATCTTCAACCAACTAAGTTCTAGACTCAGTCTTTCAATGACCTTCTATAGACCCTACATTCAAATAGAACCAGCGTTATGGCTTAGCCAATCTCTGCTACAGTTGTCTTGTGTGCTGCCTTAGAGCAGGCCTAAAGAGAGTATTGCTATTTAAATAAAACACGACAGGAGATTGAGCCACAAATATGACAAATCGCAGAAACAATTCTAATATAAGACACTCGACCAGGAGTTTCTCCTCGGATTAGACACCCACTAGAGATAGATGACATAGGCACACAGGACAGAGGAAAAGGTAGAGTGGAAAGAAGACGGAGGCTGAAATAAAAAACTCTAAAGGGTTATTATCTTTAGGTTATATATAAGATCAAAACGACGTCTTTTTGATTTGAATCAAAACGACATCGTTTTGATCATGTTTTAAATAAATAAAATAATTAAACGGGTCAGACATGAGTACAACACGATTATTTTGGATTTGATACGAATACGACACGATTATTATTTATATCAATTTTTTTAAATCTGAATTTGTTTAATTATATCAAATTCGTGTCAAATAATCGTGTCATATCCTAAATTGACACCCCTATTTGTGATACACTGCGAGCTAGGATACCAGAATTACAGATTCGGGGCCTTATGACCCTTTATCTCAGAGATATATTTTGGCTGTCCGTGACACCGCGGGCCAGAATATCAGAGTTACTGATTTTACTGTTTTATGATGATATAGTTTTCAAATTAATTTTATTGCAGTAATTTCTGTTTCATGCTGATATCCTTTTAGAACTGATTTTAACATTGAAAAAAAAGAAAAAAAATTTAAACATAACCTTGATTTGAATTTATTTATAATAAAAATTATTTTTCTGATATTGACATTTTCTCATTTTCATCTACTCACTAGGTTTTTCAAGAATCACTCTTCACTTTTTCAATTTTGCAAATCGGATACTTAGTTGGAAAGAGAGACGTTTTAATATGGGGAGATACAAACATAGAAAATGATACACACTATAGTCACTAGTGCCTATGGATCCATCATGTAAAGAGAGTCATGTACATCACATATAAAGTTATGTTTTGAAGCCAGGTTTGACTTTCAGTATGAATTATATTATGTCGAATATGATAAAATATTAATGTATTATTTTTATTGCACAATTGGACATATTGCCTGTATGCAATACATGTATTATGTTTTATGTGGTGATGAGTTTATAATAACTGTGTATGCATTCAGACTGATAGAGTGAGAAACTTTAAGTGATGGTAGATTCCGTCACCTACTAGTAATATTTTCGAATTTGGAATATTACATATTATTTTTTATGAAATCCTCGAACAACCCGTTTAACACATTGAAACTCCTTCACAGAAACACAACCTTAGTTTAGAAAACATAAAAATTTGTTCTTACTGTCACAAGTCCCAACTCAACTTTTGATAGGTTAAGTTCAAATTTTACGGCAACCGCTCTAATTTCAGTGTGACATTGTCTTGCCGGATTCCCAACTAAAGTGGCCGCTCGATCCATAGGTCAACGGTTACATAGGTTATGTGGTCGACAATATATACAGCTCGAGCCAGAAGTTGGAGTTAGATTGGCCTGAAGAATCTGTTTTCTAACTTTGAATTGCCACTTAAGCCGTAGGTGGGCAGTACGTTGGCGCTAAGATTTTGAAATTCATCCTTATCTGCCACTCGAGTCATAAGTTGACGACAGATAGGCAGACTTATTTTCTATTTTTCTACTCTTACTTGCCACTCGAGCCAGCAGTTGGTGTTGTCTTAATGTACAAGTCTCTATCTAGTTCTGAGTTTTACATCAACACACTATTTTAACACAAAATTAGTTAATACAAATTATTTCCTAACACATGTGAAATGTTAATTTATTTCAAAATCAAAGAATCACTTTCCATTTTGCTTTTAACAAGGCATGAAACAGTATTTCATGCTGTCATAATTAATTAAGAGGATTATGAGAAGATAGATAATAAATAATTACTAGCATAGTAATAAAAAAAAAACCCTGGTTGGTGACACTAATATATATAATAATAAAGTGGGGAATGCTCACCAAACATTCCTAACTTCAACAAACTTGAATGGGGGATTGATTAATATTTTGGCTCCACCAAGCTTCGTGCATGCCCATGACCAATCTTCGAGTTATGCAAGCCTTGTCATAATAAAAAGATATATAAAAAAGAATAATAAATTATATGAATACTTTAAGTCTTTAATAATTAAAAGAAAATTCGAAAGGATGAATACTTTAACAATTTACTTCATCACATCACATTTTTGCTAATGTTAATGCATTGTGATTGGACGACTAATTGCAAACGAATTACCCACCACGATCAAGTCTGAAGAAAATTAATTTTAACACTATATAAGTTAAGATCTTCGTTATATGAGATAGTATTTTCATACATTTTATAGCCCTAAATTAATTGACATTATTGTTTCGGGAGACTGCATGAAATTAATTGAAGCCAATAAAGAGTGAAGCATGAATGAGGAGGTGGGATATAACTAAGCTAATATATATATATATATATATATATATCTCAAAAGAAGGTGAGAGAGGTGAGACCTATTGAAGAATCTAAGAAAAAGTTGGGTATGGCCATATTGTGATATTCCTCCTTGCACTACACAATTAATTCTTCTTGCAATTTCTTTATGGGACCTATCCAAACCAAATCTCTTCACAATGAGCAACCCTAAAATTGCTAATCAATTCATATTACTCTTCTCTTCCTTTTAAAAGCATCAAAAATCTTCCATAAAGTGACAGAACTGAATATCACCCTTTTAGGTTGAACAAGACAAGTCATTCCTTTTGATTTTATTACATGTGGAAAGAGACACTTCTCCCTCCTTCCTTCTTACCAAATCTCTGTTATATATTTACATACATACATATTCTCTTTTTGTTACTAATTTATTTGAGCAAATTATTTAAAATAATTTCTTGAAGCAACTGTAAACCACAATGTTTTATTAGATTCTCTAAAAAATTACCCTAATGTACAATCTCTCTTATTCTATAAAAGGGAATCCATTCTCTGAAATTTGTCAATGTTCTATCGTACAATACTAACTATATAAATTATTGCTGAGTGTGTGTGTATCTCATTGAAAATTCGTTTGTGATACTACAACTAATGAGCTCAATGGGTTATAAGTGTACGAGAATAATACTAGAGTACAAATTAATTTGATAATAATATAAAAGAAAGTAAGAGTATATAAGAATATCACGTTGGTAGGAATTGACAGGATAAAATAAATTTAAATTTTGAAGGGAATGTCATATCCAAACTTAAAGGTTATTCTTGTCTGCTCATTCATGTTCCATATCTTTATTCCCTTCAGAAACTGCAATGAAGCTGCCTTCCTCTAAATGCTCATTTATCTTTATTTCATGCACGTCCCATGAAAGAAAGAAAGAAAGAAAGAAAGAAATGAAACGAAAAGATAATAATATAAACGTTACTCTCTCTTTCTCTTTCCATTTCTCTCTATCTCTCCGTGTGTCTCGTGAGATAACCATTAATATTAAGCACATCTCTACTCTCTATAATAATGCTGCAGTAAAAGCTCGAATCTGGGAATAGAATAAAGCAGTAAAGAAGTTTCCCAAGAAGAAAAAAAGAGAAACCAACTTTAAATTGTATTTTCTCTTGCTAGTTATTACTACAGAAAGATTCCATTGTTCACAATGAGAAAATTTTAACCAAGCTTATCACCTTCGTTTCCCTCATTTCGATAGCTAAATCCCAGAAAACCAGTGAACATCTTTCATTTAAGAGTACGACAACCACTTTAAAGTCTTTTATAAATCATGTTTAACGAAAATAGTGATATGAAGTTTAGCCAAAAACCAAGGTTAATAATTTGTCATTTTTGAAACCACTAGAGAGAAGAGCCTTCCTGGAAGTCACTTAGTGAGGAGTACTAATAAAGAGGACCCATCAAATTTCTAATCCATCTAAAGTATATTTGCTTTTCGTTACCCAAACACCAAAACCAATACAAAACTCCAAAGGAGTTGTCATTTCAGCTGAAAATTAAACACTCCCACATTAATCGATTATTAAAGGTAAGTATAAAGGACATTGAACCTTAATTGTCGCCAAAAGAGTGTGTATATATATATATATATATATATCTTAGTTTTCTTGTGATTAACCCAAACAATTAATACTAAATCAAAACGTTAAGACGGTAATGACATCCAGGATCGACGAGAAGCGTATTACATTCTTAATTACTTGATAAAAACAGCAAAATAAAATGAAGATAATTTAGTACGAAGACAGAATTTTAACATACCGTTCTACAATAAGATTATGGGTACTTAAATTGCAAGATATGAGAGGCCTAGATTAATGAGCACAATGTACAAAACAGTTTTATTTTACCCTAATCATAATTAGAAAATCTCTAACCATATGAAGGACGAATTTCATCTTTTTTACCTCCCCTTTTTTTTTATACATAATTAATACAGATTCCTAGTTGATCTAATCTTGTGATTCGGAATGTGAAGGCTTAATAATTAAACTAAAATATGAAGTGGAAAAATTGAGGGACCAATGAGATAATTAAATAATTGAACAATACAAATTAAAGAGAAGTATATATTGATATTTTACTAAAAAAATGACTACAAGCAACAATTAACAATGTTTTTGCTGCAATTTGCACAAACTTTTTGGTATTCTCTTTAAAATAACGAAAAGAAAAAATATACAAACTTATTGAAATAATAAAATAATAAGAAATATCCATATAAAGATGATATTGTAATGATAATGGTGATGATTTTCATGCAGGATGGATTTACTTTGGGTCTTTGGTTGTCCTTCTATTTGTCAGTAGAGAGCAGCCTTTTTTACTCTCTTACTTTTCTCCTCTTTCAACATGGACATGGACTGTTGTGTACAGTTAGTTCAGTTGAGAGTTGAGAGCCACCAGACCTTAGCCAGTAGGACCCTCGCAAAGAAAAAAGAGCAAACTATTCATGGATTCCTGGACTCTCTTCTTCAAAAGAACTTCTTCAGGGCTTCAAGTAATAATGCTGATGATGATAATGTTGTCTTTTAAGGGTTATTTTGTTTATTCACTATTATATATATATATATATATATTGCGCCTACCCATGATGATCCTGGTTGTCAGGATCAGGCCAGAAGGACGAGTACTTCAACCATTCTGCCTCTTGAGGGTTTGTCATCGATGACTCCTGCAACAATAGTACAAGTATGCATGTCAATATTAGGGTTAGGGTTTAGACTTATATAGAAGTTTCCTCTTTTGTCTTTTCACTCCCACCCCAACAATCAAATTGTCTGATGATGTGTGTTACTCTTGATGCCACGCATGAAAAAAAGATGAAATGTGCTACCATCCACTTTTCTTTTGAAAAGCACTCAAAATTATTGAAGGAAGAAATCATAATTTTTTTTTTTTTTATAATATTTTCGTCCTCCATTCTGGTCTGTTTTCTACTACCTTTGTTTTTGAAAATAAGAACGAAATAAAAGAAAATAAAAGTTGTGTTTTACTTCAACAATTTATGCTTGTGGTTTCACATTTGTACGTTTTGCTATATTCTTTAGATTCCTATATTTGCTTGTCCAATAAAAATTGCTTCAGCATTGAAATTCAAAAATGCTTGCCATCTTCCCATTTGCCTCCACCAAGAAAAAAAGTGTGTATGCAGCGAAAAACAAATTATGCTTATCTTTTTATTTGATCTTATTTGTGAGGTAACAAAAAGACAGTATATTGTAGACATGCTAGGTACCTACATTGCTTTACAGGATACTGTGTAGTATGATATGCTAAATCACCGAAACATGAAAATTACAAAGAATAATAAAAGAGATAAAGAAGGGAAAAAAAAAAAAAAAGAAAGAAAAGGGTTTCTGGTTTGTCTCTTTAATTTAAAATTATAGTAATAAAAAGTTTGATAAACAATTATCTAATATTTTATCCTTTTCTTTTCTTTTTCCCCTCCTCAGTTGGTATTATGACACACAAGGTTCATGGATTTCAGGGTATACTCACTTCTTTGATATCTGTTGAAGTGCAGCCCATTATGAGTTCCTCCAAACCAGATGCAGACCTTCCTCCCAGTTTATGTTGCTGCTGCTGCTGTTGCTGTTGTTGCTGCATTTATTCATTAAAAAAGACAATAAATTATTACCATCTGATTCTTAATCATCATGTCTTCAGCAAGGATTGAGATTAACAGAAAGAAAATACTGTACTGGGTATGCTTAATTACCTGGAGACTTTCATTTTGAAGCATTATTCTGGAGACATGGTAAGAGTCTTCATCAAGAATGATAGAAGTGTGATGTAGAGGAGGTGGAGAGATTATGGTAGAGATAGGATGTGAAGGTCTGCTGATGTGGAAGGCTGTAGTAGCAATCTGCTGATGATGTGTATGGTGCTGTTGTTGGTGGTGATGATGATGATGATGATGTTGTTGTTGTTGTTGTTGTTGACGATGATCATGGGCCATATGATGTAGCCGCTGGTGGTGATCCCGGATTTCTTCGCACGTGCCTTGTACCGGGGCTTCCCTTGCTGTTGAAGCCTCTCCTACCCCCACCTGTGATTTGGAAATTAACCCCCTTGAATCAGTTTGCTAGCTAGTCCATTGTCAACATTCTTTGTTTCGCTTTAACATCTTTTTCTCTCTTTATTTTTGCTTTGTTTACAGTATCAGTTTGAATATTGCTTATTCATGGTCATACTGCTAGCGGGTGAACAAAGTTTAGTTAGCTGACAAAGATAATCAAGTGAGGTCCATAGGGTTTGCATGCTGCATGTGCAAGCAACGGGGAGAAAAGCAACCCTAGAACTTTTTGAGTCCTTCCTCTTACTTTTGTCTTATATATGCAAGATGCAGGACGAATTTGATGTAAAAACTTATTACTTATTTATTTTGAACAGCAACATATGCTATAAACAGAAAGAATATTGTATGTTGAACACTTACTATATATTTCCAACAGCAATAATATTCCATAAACAAAAAGACAAATTTACGAATTTGATAGAGTTGCATAAAATTTCAAGTAATTAACAATCTCTTGATATCTCTAGTTAATGTTAATCTTTTGCTTCATGGGTAGTGACAAATATTCTAATGAACAAGGAGATATTTAAGACGTCTAATTAGATGAAGAAGAGAATGCATGAATTAAAAACAAGATGTACCTCATCAAAGCTTTTCCGAAATGGGACAAAGCTGAAATGGTCAGATTTCAATTGTTGCATATTCATGGTGCCGTAGCTTGATATTGCAGCAGCAACTTGAGCTCCAGATACTTCATCTCTCTGTGGAATTATTTCTTTGGATGAACAACTTCCACTTCCGCTATCTCTTCTACTATTAGGGACGTCACTGCTTCCTTCACCAGTTGCACTCCTATCGGACCAGTTGCATTGCCTCGGCTGAGTCTGATAGAATATCTTTGAAACAACAAGCTCTCCTTCTTTCTCTTCCTCATGCTGACCAAGATGGTATTGATGCATTACCCAGTTGGTCTTTTCTGGTTTTCGATTCTTCCCAAAATTTGTATAGAGAACCAGAATTTTCTTGCACCCTTTCTGTTTGCCATTAACCAAAACTGGCCTTGTCTTGCCAGTTTTATGCCATCTTGTTTCTCCACCTTGTAAGTCACATTCAGTTTGAATTTTCCTTCTCTTTCTTGTTCCAGTAGTGTAAGCTTTGGAAGGTCTGTGGAAGAAATGTCTGCTCAAGCCATCTCTTGTAACTCCTGCAAGAAATGTGAAGAAACATGGTCTAAATCAAAAGTTAGGTTGACTTAGGTGTAACAAACTGTGCGACAACGAGACTGTCTTGAAACGAAACATGACCAAAAGTCATAACAAATAAGAGCAGCAGCCCATACAATTCTCAAGTTTCAGCTTTTATTTTTAAAGCTTGGGGAAGAATATAGAAATTAAAACCAAGCAACATTTGAACAATAATAAGAGAAATTATCCAGTGAGATAAGAGAGATGATATGATATTGGTAGTATATATCAGACCTGGAAGTTTCTCAGGATGGGTGTAACAAATCCCATCTTCTCCTTCAATAGTAGGAATGAACTCATCTATCAAAGGGTGAGATTTCATGTCTTTGGCTTCTACCTTTGCTTCAAGGTGTTCTATCAGTTCTTGGTCTGTTGGATCAAATTTCACCCCTGCTGGTAGACCTAACCAGTCCTGCAAAATCCATTAATTCAAATTATTCAAGTTAAAAAAGAAAAAAAGAAATTAATAAGAAAGGAGGAGGAAACTTTAAATTAAAATTTCAACTTGGTTTTATTAAAAAAGCATTACTATACATATCAAAATAATATAATCATCCCCCGGAATAAAACAGCAAGCATAATTGTTGTTTTTGTTGATTCTTCTTTTGACAGAAGCCAAGAATATTGTGATACTACCGTACCGGCTTTGCTTCGAGTTTATGTCCGCAACCGGGACACTGCTTGGATCCACACAACTGGTGTTCTTCAAGCTTGGCATCAATGAGATCAGAGCTGCTGATATTGGAGGAGCCCAAATTACTCTTACTCATTGCAGGCAGCTTATGATTGGATTCGAAAGCAGATGCTATCTTTTTTCTTTCAAACTCCTGAAATATTCCAGGAAATTATCGACTCTATATAACATCCGGCTATTCATATCCCAGTTAGCTCTCTGCACCAAAAAAAGAAATCACAAGTTTATTGAGATCCGATGTTCAATATAAGAAGAGAGTAATATATATTGAAGAAACGAAACAAGAAATTAATGAACAAGCGTTCTATGATCCGAAAATCGAAAGAAATGAATAATAAGATATTCTTGTTTCGGTTTTTGGAGAGATGTATCATGAAATAACAAACTCAATCTCTATTAATTCATCAAATAAAGAATTTAAAAGAAAAGATTTTTAAAATCAGACACCAAAGATGAATCACCAGAAAAAAAAAAAAAAAAAACTGTCTATAAATGCATAAAAATAAGTAGTTCTTGCACAAGAAAGTGACCTTTGCCGCTAAATCAAATCTAAAACAGTAAAGTTGAGCAAAACCCAGATGAGAAATATGTTCAAAAGAGAAAACATATATAAATATATATTATAGGGAAGAAATATAAACTGAGGATATATGAAGAAAAGGAAAAGGAGAGGAACAAGGAGGAGGAGGAGAAGAGGAAACTATAACAGTAAGATTGAACTATAAACCTGCTTTAACCATAGAAAACACCAGAATTTCCTGGGCTTAGCTTACTTTAACTGAAGAAAAAAGAAAAGTTGCCCCCTCAACCTCAAGCCTACCACATCACTTTTAAGCCCTTTGCTATCTAGTAGATTGAATAACTAGAAGCTAGGCGGTTTGTATGTGTTTCCAGAGAGAGAAACAAAGAAAGAAAACAGGATAGAAAGGAAACAAAAACCAACCCAAAAAAAAAAAAAAATCTCTGCTGGTTTAATTTTCTTTCTAAAGTTCTCTCTCAAGGTCTTGACTACTAAAGCAAAAGGCATGAAACGGCCTTCATAGCTGTTACTTAAGGCACAGCTTCAAAAGCTAAATCCCATCTGTTTTATTTATTTATTTTAAATAATTTAATATATATATATATTAAATTAAATAATTATATATATATATATAAAATGATAAACTTTGAGTAATAAAGACGATATCAGAAAAAATTACAGTTTGATTTTATTTTTAAAAAACAGAGATTAAACTTAGAATATTTTTGTCTGAGATTGTGGGAAAATATAATAAAAACGTGGAGTCAATAGAAAAAGAAAAGAAAAAAAGGGAAGGGGGAGGGGGAGGGGGTGGGGGATGATGATGATGATAAGAACTCACATGGGTGGTTTTGAGCTGGAGTCAGTGATGATCATCATACTTTTAGCCATGAATGTTGCAGAGAGAAGAGAAGGAATTACCGGGTTGCTTGATTAGCAAGGCAAATGAGCAGTGCTCTTGATGGATCACCACCCTCCCTCCTAATTACAGCTTATATACAAATTCATTTATTAATTTTTTTAAAGTAAT
>JAXCLQ010000013.1:9367641-9384120 GCA_035584115.1 Cedrela odorata | reverse complement strand
TTCTTTGCATTTTGTATACTGTTTGTTATGGACATTCAGTCACTGGACCGGACCCATGAATTAAAATGATTGCCAATCGACTACCACGCTGACTCTTGTGTGTGCATTTACCCAACTAATGTCTCGTCTCATGTATATATTATTGTACCTTGCTTATCTAAATTACATAATTGCATTGCATGGCTGGAGTATTAAAATATTATAATGTTAAAACAAATTACCATTATTAATGCATGCATAGTTCAAATCATGATAACTGAACCCTTACCGTGAAAATAAAATTTGAGAGAGAGAGAGAGTGATTTATACAAGAAACTCGAGTCGCTAACCAACTCAAGGAAGAGACGAGTTTGGTTATGACTCCTTCAATTCTTTTAGTGAGGTTTTTATCTAATATTAGCTATGCTCTTGCTCCTGCTTCTGCTTTACTCCATTGCTACGCTTGTTTTTGACATTGGCCTTCATAACCTGTTTTATAAATAAATAAATTGTACAAAGACCAATTTGTTGGAATTTAGGTAATCATGTCAAAATTAACGCACAAGTTAGGAGCCATAGCCATTCCTTAAAATTTTCTTAATTTTCAAATATTTATAAATTATTTAAATAAATTACGAAAGACAAACATAAAGTCATAAACAGCAGGGACATTGAAAATTGTAGTGTCTACCAGCTAATTCAATTGAATCCCCTTTTGGTAATTTGTGGAACAAACTACAAAAGAATATGGAAAATGTTTTTCTATGACGACAATGAACACAGTTCAATACAGCAACGTATGTAAAAATGCTGCTTCCTTGCAAACCAAATTATTCAAAAAATTTGCAAGTGGTCATAAAATGATCTCTTATTTTGAACCCTGCAGTTGACCGCAATGGAGCTTCAAGATATGCAGAATGTCCGGCTTGATACAAAGAAAAGGCAGGCAATTTTACTTCGACTTAAATTTGCTGCTGACTGCATCATAGCTTGGGACATTAATGACTGCGAGAGGAGAAAGAGAGAGAGCAGATGTTAATAGTAATCAGAAACGGAAAGCAATAAAACACTAACAGAATAATCCATTAAAATACCATCTCCATATGAAGCCATTGTGAGTGGGGACGAAATAAGCTTCTGTGCTATGGAAGCAATATCCTTCACTGTAACTTCATCTATCATCTTCAAAAATTGCTCCAAGGGTTTCCTACAAAGTAACAGACAATTTTAAAAGGATAACATCGAACTATAGTCTGGTGTGCAGGATATGCAAATATGCATGAAAGAACAGGTATTGAGGTCAACAGTAAGAAATCACTTTAACACAGAACAAAATCTAGTAGGTATTGACACCTAGCAGCATATAGAAGATCCTTCCCATCTCAGTGGCATGAACACACAATGAAACTATAAAACAGAGTTTTCAGAGAAAAAAATGATAATAGCTTATACAAAATAATTTCCCAAATGCAGGCAAGAACCAAGCACAACCTACAGTAGGAAAAAACCATCTTTCAACCCAGTGTACTTATAGATGTTAGGTTCTGTTTAGTGATCATGTGAACCTAGATTATAATTACTGAGGACACAAGTCTATCTGTCCATGAACTGAACTTTAGAAAGGCAGCTGAATATATCAAATACACACGGTCAAAATGGATAAATGTAAAGAAGGGCGTATCTAAAATAGACCTCTTTTATCTGTACTATCTCTAAGGCCTTTATTATAACCCACAAAGCAACATTCAGCACCAGCTGAATACTAATTACTGAACATACACAATGAAAAACCACAAACACACTGAACAACAAAAAACGTACTCGAGAACAGATCCTTCAGTCACCAAAGGAATAGAATTCAAGATTCTAGCCATACCTCTCACCATACGTCAAAACTTGTCTACCTATGTCTTCAGAAACAACCATCTGCATTAAATAAATAAATAAAAGCAAGAAAGAAAGTTAAACCTGGATGCAGAATGAAAACCATTATCTAGATCAAGAAATAAAAGAAAAAAATTACATACTCTTGATTCCAAATTCATCAAAATAGCAGACTTGGTTGACTGTTTAGCACGATCTAGCTGTGTTTGATCAACTACATAGAACAGATAGGGAAGTGTATGTCAGTATTAGGCCACCAAAATCATATGCTCTACACATCATAGATAGCGAAGATAAAGGTGTGACCACAAACCTCCTCCGGGTGTTGCCACAGCAATAAGCTCCTTCACTGCTACATCAATGGCTTTTGATACAAATTCAGAACCCTGAATCCAGACACATTACCATTAAAAGCAAGCTCCATTACCACTTGTGCATAGAGGAGAATCACATGTCGTATAGCTTCGATGAGGCAAATTAGGGAAGATTATAGAAATAAAAAAGGGTTTTGTGCAACAGTCAACATTACCATCCTGCCATTCCTACTACAGCCTTTCATTTTCTCACGTGGAAAGTTTTCAGTTATCTAATTCAAATAGAGCATCACTAAAAATTTAACAGTTGCATTCCAAGCCACCAAAATACCCCCCAACCCCCTGATACAATCAGAAGCATCCCCCAAGAACATATCACACACACATTGCTAAAACCCTTGGTCAACTTCAGTGAAAAAACCTTAAACCCTAAATTTGATCTTTTTAAACAGGTAATCCAAATTAATGTAGCTCTGAGAAAAATTCTTTCAAACAATGTAAATACCAGCTAAAGAGAGAAACTCCAGTGATGTAGAATGATTAAATTTTGAAGTTTGATAATACTTGGCAAAGGGGTTGATTATGCTGCTAGAAATCCCATTAACACAACATCTTATGCAAATATACTAACCAAAAAAGGGGGAAAAGATTCATCGATACTGCAAGAGCATAGTTAGTCAAATTATTTGCCCAATGTTCAGGAAACACATTTTCTTTAACTTCCCAAGTAAATTGAAGTTCAGAGGGTAACTTACAGTGGTACCCTGGATACCAAATATGCCAGAGCGATTGTAGATGTTGTTGAATGCTGAAAAGGACTGAACTTGTGGGTACTCATTCAAAACACGAAGATCTGCTCAACACATTAGTACAAATTCTTAGAATTCAAAAATTTTTTTCTTCAAAAAGAAAAAAAGGAACAAGTGAAATTTCGAGATGTAATAGCAGATAAATGATGCAGCTCCTATAAAATAGAAAGCGCCGATTAAGAATACAGCGATAAATGCATGTACATGTATCTACAGACAAGCACAACTCCAAATTTATGCAGCCCATTGTAAGTATTTCAAACCCAGCAGTGGACCCATTAAAGATAAAAATACGACATGATCAACTTACACAGCCTTGAGTACATTCCTTTTCCAGGGCCTCCAGCTGAGAATGATCCCCCTCCTCCCATTAGAATCTACAATATAATCAGATTTATCATTGCTTGCCGATTTGAGATTTCAATGAGAGGCATCGAAAGCAAAATAAAGATACAAATAAAGGAAACACCAAGATAGAAAATTCCTAACCACATTATTGTAATTTTTATTTAAAGGGGATAAAATGGTAAGTTTAAACTCATCAAATTATATGGAAATCCAGTATCAAAACCTGAAGAACAGACAAAGTCATTGCATCCTTCTCCTTAAACCAACCACCAGGAAGTTCAAATGCAAGAGCAAAATGGGTTATCTGGTCCTGCAAGGGAAACTGATTTAAATCTCCTCTAGAAGGATAAGAACGACAAAATATTAAATCTAACATAACATACCCCTGAATCAGCTTGACAACGATAATCACCTCCGGTGTACACAGATTTTGGTTCTTCATGACAAGGGATACTAGGTAGGTCAGATAAAAGTGATTCTGCTACAGATAACAGTTGGTCATGTTCAACACCAGAAGCTGCAAGTACCATCCGAGGAGCAGTATAATTTTCCTGAAATTCGTAGACAGAACCTCTGTTCAATAACACAAAAATGCATAATACTGGAAGGAATAGTAACTCTTATTACTTGATTTGCATAAGAAATAAATATATTTCACAAATCTTAGACTTACAGAAACAAATTCTTCCAGAATTGTACTGTTTAATCTATTTACGGCAGATTCTGGGGCTAGAAGAGGATTAGCAAATGCACCAGAATAACCAGCTGAGTGAATTGCCTCCAAAAGCAAGCCCTGAGGATTGTTGGAGGCATCACTAATCTCATATTTCACCTTCTGGAGCTGAAGAAAGTAAAGTGTCACTTTGACATGGGCAATAAATCTAACATGGCATTAGAAACATAAACAGGTGCTAACAAAATGATGAAAGTACCTGCTCATTGACCTCCCAATCCAGGAAAACAGGGTTCCTCACACAATCAATAAGAAGCTCAACCATTTCAGGAACATAAGTTTTCAGAGCATCAAAGGTGTACCCCATCTGCTCCCTAGAAGCTGAGGCTTGGACATGGCCGCCAATTGCCTCCACTTCCCGCACAATACGCAAATGGCTCCTATTTCTGGTGCTTCTGAAAGCCATACGCTCAAGTAAGTGTGTGGCCCCAAATGAGATCGGTGACTCATAGATTGAGCCACAGTCAACATATAACCCTATTGAGGCTGCAGGGCTCTGGTTGGCAACAGGATGAAACAACTTTCTTAATAAACTAGAAAATCAATTTCCTTTAAGAACAAGAGTCATAAAGTAAGATAACTTATATTTTACAAAAGGCATGCATACATACCACTGATGTTTCTGAGGCAATTCTGACACCGTTTGGAAGAGTGGTAACCTTGGTTTTTCCTGGTTCAACATAATCAGGCAATGAAGGCAGAACAGAGACCCCCGGAAGTGGAAAGTCTAGAGGAGGTGAAGACTTGGACCGTTCCCCAGTCAGCCAGCTAAAGAGACCACCCGAGGAGTATGAACTTGTAGCAACAGCACTAGAACTAGCAAATCTTGCAGTTACAGGCGCCCTACTGCGCACATGGCTCTGTTCTCAAAGTTCAATATCAGATAACACTGTCTAACATATTAGACTGACCATATGTAATCACATAAAGTAAACATTCACCGCTTGATCACAACTAAAAGAGAAAATCTGAGAATCAGAACATCACAAAACCGCTATCTAATTAAAATTGTACTTTTCCATATTAAACTTCCATTAAGTTGCAAAAGGTCAACATTTATCTTTGCAATTCTTAATTTTAATCTTCAGCTTCTTTTCTTTCCAACAGGCAGCAAAGATGCAAATAGCAATTTTCTATTATTATTAAAAATATGATTAAGTTCCTATAACAACGTAGGCAATTCATTGACATAAGCTTATCACATGAAGAAGTCCATAAACTGTAATTGGATCACTGGATTTTTTTTTCATTCCAGCTTCCCTCATTTCGTTTCTCTATACATAATGCACTGACTGTGCATTCCCATAAACCAGAATGGAACAGAGATCTTGGTGGTGAATAAATATAATGCATTTGCATTTGACGAAATAAAAAATCCATAACCCATACAAGACATAAACTTCATAGGTTTCATTGTTTTTCATTTCTCAATAAATCCAACCGACCGAAATCAGTCGCATTGCCTTTTTTCTTCTTCTTTCTATTGCATTTTTATCACCAATCAAACACACCACTATGATAATACGCAATTAACATAATAACAAGCACAGAATCGCCAGTGAAGTATCAACAGATCTATCAGTTCAAAATTCATGTAACTAGATATTCAGCTATCGATAACTCATACATGCATCAAACCCAATGGAAGCAGTTCATGTTCTAAGAAACATAGTACAAAATAAAATAAAAAAGATTAAGAATTAGCGTTTTCGGAGGACCGAGAGGATATTACTGACCTTGAGAGAGCGAAGGCGAGAAGCTGCGTTTCTGTACATGGTGATTGATGGTCACTGCTCTGAAACCCTAGTCTGAAAGGACTTGTTTGGAAGAGAGGCAGGCTCAAGAGAAAGAGTCTCTCTCTCTTCAGTACTAGTGGTTAGAGAATTGTGATGGACACGTGTGAGCAATCTGGTGCGTTAAATGATTTAATCTCAGCCGTATAAAAATAAAATAATAATAATATTTTAAATGGTATGTGTCATTTTAATTTTTGTATAGCGTGTCTGGACAACCTCTTATAAAATAAGGTTTATTACACTCGTTATATTAAACATTTTGGATAGTCTAGATTTTACAATTATTAATTTACTTACTAATTTTGCTACGTGCGAGCAAAATCAGACTTGTCTAACGATTGATAAGTCATGATACCAAAACTACCATAAATTGTACGGCTGAGATTAAATCAGCTCACACTAAATCATTTAACATTGTCCATCACAATTCTCAAACTCCCAGTACTGAAAGAGAGAGATAGAGAGCCACTTTCTCTTGAGCCTGCCACCGCCATTCTTTCAAACTCTGTCGTATTACGCCCGGTGTTGTAGATACGCCGTTGCGACGACGACATTTCGCCGTAATTTGTTGCCTCAACTTCCTGTCACTTCATCACGGCGACCATTGTTGATTTGGTTGTTTTCAAATGATTATGCCTTTAATATTATTGTATTTATTAGCATTCCTTCGTGACTTCGTCTGCAGTAATTTATTAATCACTTTCCAAATTACCCAACTTACTGCAAATCAAGCTCATTCCAGTCAGTTGCCTAAATGTTAGAGTCAAATTGAGGAAAAAGACAGAAATGCTGGAATGTTCTGTTAGAGAACAGTGCATAAGTGGCCTAACATTGCATACGCAGTATACAGAAGCGTCTTGGCCAAGATAATTGAAGAACAAAAGCAGCTAAATGGAATGATTCATTAAGGGAAGAAAGAATAAGAACAGTTCCTTTTATGATAGCAACTAGAGAAAAAGATACAAGCCTCTAGCATTACCCATTAACGTAAGATATATCAGAAAGGGAATATTGTAACAAAATGGCCAATATTTCTCCTTCAAACGATTTAAAAAGGATCAGGTATACAAAATAATGTACAAAGAGTCCATGATATGCCGAAATGAAGAGAATATTCTCATCCATTTTGAGATCGAATATCAGTAACGCTAGTTGAAGTTGCACTTGCACTTGTCTAATCGTAATTATATAAGGAAGTGGTTCACCTTATGTAAAGCGAATGTAGTTATCAGAATGACTAAATCTTTGATCTGCATCTCTCTTTCTACTTGTCCTGCAGGATGCTATTCCCTTCAATATTCACCTCCTTTATCTGCAGAGCATTTGTTTGCAGGGCTATATATACCGATGGAAGCTCATGCCGCTCATAATTTGTTGCAACAACAAAGATGATGGCAACAGTTTTGAATGGCTCGCGGTGCTCAGGAATTTATTGCCAGAGTTTTGTGAAAGATCCCAGAACTTCATGGCTGAAAACCAGCCCTTTCCCAAGTCTGTCAAAGGGTGAGTAATGTCTAAGCAATGTGACCATTGTATTTTTGATGTCTAATCCAAGTGAATTCCTCTAACTAATTAATTCATTATATATGTTCTCCAGATTTCTCACTCAAGGGCATAATTTCCACAAGTGCAAAATTAAATTCTCCACCAACAACGTCTCTTTGGGGTGGACATCTGATTAAGAAAAAAAGAATTAATGTTCTCTCTCCAGACATAACCGCACCAATTTCTTTCCCGGAGTTTCTTGATGCATGTAATGATGAATATGATGGGGTCATAATTGATCCAGAAAGCTTACCCTCAAGTGCAAATGTCTTTGTATCTGCTCTGCGTGCTTCTCTGTCCAATTGGAAGTTGAAGGTTTGATGCCTTGACACATAGAATACATTGGTTTACACACTTTTAACAGTATCATGTCTTCCCAGATATACATTCACCGTTTTGCACTGTTTAATTATGGAAAATTTAAGAAACCAGTGAATATGGGGGTGTACTTTTCAGGATCAGGCTTAGCTTCAGTGCAACGATCCTCTTTCCCCCAATGATTCTTGTTTAAAAGAGAACATCTACACCTACATGTAATTCTAATTATGTGGGAAAATATTTCACATAATAGAAAACCTTAAAATGATCAACTCTGGAAAATGATAAACTATTATGTTCTAACATACATAGAGGACCAAATAGAATTCACCCTTCACTGAAGTTGCCTTTGTGAAATTTCTATGCAATGCAGGGGAAGAAGGGAGTATGGCTCAAGATACTATCAGAGCAAGCTGATCTTGTTCCAATTGCAATTCAGGTATGTCACAACAGAGAAAGAATATCCAATTATCAATGCTTTGTATTGTCATATTCAATATATTAAATTTTAATGATTCAAAAATTATTTGTAATATTCAACTTGTATATTTCTTGTGCTGTCAGGAAGGTTTTAACTACCACCATGCTGAACCAGGATATGTTATGTTAACGTACTGGATTCCAGACGAGCCTTGCATGCTCCCTGCTAGCCCGTCACATCACATAGGCGTGGGAGGATTCGCGATGAATGATAAAAGAGAGGTTTTATTAACTATGACTTCCTTTTTGTTTTCAAAAGAGGGTTTCTTATTAGTCTGCCTTATAACCTATTCTTCCCTATCGCAAATTTTTTGACGTTTAGGTACTTGTGGTGAAAGAAAAATGTCCTTGCAGTTGCTCTGGTGTGTGGAAGATTCCTACTGGTTATATCAATAAGGTGATACCTTTCAACCACTAAATCTGTTATGGTGTCAATTCTTAGTCCTGCTTTGTGGAACAATGATTCACAAAGAATAATAACATGTACTTCTCTTGATTTATCTCAGTCTGAAGATATATTCTCCGGAGCTATAAGAGAAGTGAAAGAAGAAACTGGTGTAAGAACATGACCTTTATCATTTTTCTAAAACTTGTACAATCAGCTTCATCGCTACCCTTTGCTCACTTCTAAGTTTGCCTTTCTTTGTAGGTTGACACAATTTTCCTGGAAATGGTTGCTTTCCGGTAAATTTTTCCTTTAGCACCACAAAATCCAACTTACAAATATGCCTTTTTTTTTCTTTTTGGTATATTTTGTCTTACTTTTTTGTGTAACAACTTGTAGGCATGCTCACCAAGTCGCTTTCGAGAAGTCGGATTTATTGTTTGTGTGCATGCTGAAGCCGTTGTCCATTGAAATCACAATTGATGAGAAGGAAATACAAGCTGCAAAGGTAATCAAAAGATTTGCTCTTTGCTTTATCTATGAGCTTGTCTTCTTCCTATAGCCACTGATTCCCTTAGTTTTGTCTCCGCAGTGGATGCCTCTCGAAGAATTTGTTGAGCAACCATTTAATCTCGAAGATCACATGTCAAGAAAGTTCATCGATGTTTGCATTAAAGCATATGAAGATCGCTACAACGGATTCATTCCTCGCATGTTGACCTCAAAATTAGACGGAAAATTATCGTACTTATACTACTGTGATTTGGATAAAGTTTAGGAATATGCTTGTAAGATAACTCGAGTATTCTGTCGAAAGACGTGTGCATATAGCAATACTTTGTGATATGCTTATAATATGATGAAGATTCCGTCAATTTGAATAATGCTTGAGACCAAATTTCCAAGAAATTTGACTTCAGTACTACAAAACTCAAACAAACTTTACCATGCAGAAGAAACATGGCAACAGAAGTCATTAATTGTTGGCTTCCAGAAAGGTATGCGATACACATGAAAATCCAGAGAGGTCTAACCTTCCTGGAACCTCACTTTTCTTTTTCATCATCAATAATATTAATATGTCACGGAGTTTCTGTGAGCTGTGACGTCTGGCAGCACTCTGGAAAAGCTTGGAAAGTCACTTTAATTATTACGGTTGGGTCAATTGCCGTCAAATTTAATATACAAGACAAGCCACATGCTAGATTGTCTGTTGAGTTCTAGTTTGAGAATTGCTTCGATTTAAATGGGGAAACAGTTGATTAATCATTGATTATACGTATGCTAGTGCAGAAATCAGAATATACTCGCAAGCCATGATAAATATTTTTACAAATTAAAAAAAAATCACTTTCTAAAACCAGCTAATCCACATGAATTACGGGGAATCAAGTGAACCACCGGCAACATTAAACGACATTAAAAATTCAACAGTATCTAGAAGCTATAATTAAAATTCCAAAAACATCCTAATTTCTGTTCTACTTTACAGGCCCCTTTCTTGTCCCATTTCTAATACTGATTCAACGCCACCATATTAGGATCAGTTGTCCTGTTTCTGTTCTTTGTAATACTTTCTTTAATTCAGATTTGTCAAAAACCACGACAAAGAAATTTCAAAACTAAACCCACCTGTACATGAATCCTTTCGAAAACAGCTAAACTATTACGTAGTTTTTGTTTTGTTTTATTTTTTACTTGGATGGTCTTGGGTCAAACACTGTTTTCTTCTTTCCTATAAATATGGATTTCGCTTGCAACTCGGCAATTGAATGGATTCAATATCTGCATCGCCATCTTCTCTGAAATCGCGTTTCTTAGAGCCTTCCATTTCTGGGATTTCTAGTCTGAGAAAGTTCTCATCGGTTACTTTTAGTTCAAGTTCAAGTTCAAGTTCGCATTCCACTTCTGATATCGGATCTACGACAAAAGGTGTTTCAATGGGGTCCACTGGAAATCTAAAACCGAAGGTTGTGAATGGTCCTGCCGGTTATGTTCTTGAAGATGTTCCTCATTTCTCTGATTATATTCCTGATCTTTCTGTAAGTTTTTTTTTTTTAATCTTAATTTTTCGTCTATTTTCCCTTTGTCTCTGTGTTTTTGTTGCTTAGATTGTTTAATGCTCGTAATAGGGAAGAAAACGTAGAGAATGGCAGAAATTTGGAAGATCAAATTTTATTCTTTGATTATTTTAGAGTTGATTTTCTCATTTCAAAAGGATAAGTTGAGTTTTGCTTTTTCAATAAATCAACGTATTTTAGTAATTTTCTTTTAAACTGTCTTGAAGTTTCTAATATACCCATCTATATAAAGTCGGGGTTAATATATAATTGTTTTTTGCTTTCAAAATTTTCCTCCACATTCTATAGATTCTCTAATGGTCCACTTGAAGACTCAATTGATTTTCAACTTTGATGATCCGTTCATTTTATTGCTTTCTTTTTTGTTAATTAATTGGTGCTTAACCGAATGTAATTTGTTTCTACTAATTTTGTCGTGGCAGACATATTCCAATCCACTGCAAGACAATCCTGCATTCTCAGTTGTCAAGTAAGTTTGATTTATTTATTTATTTGCTGTTTTTGAGACATCTGTTATGTCTGCTTCTAAGTGACGTTGGTAAACGTTGAATTATCATTTACCGGATCAATTTGTTATTTTTACAGGCAGTATTTTGTTCATGTGGATGACACAGTACCACAAAAGGTCAGCCTTTTATTGTCTTGTTCTCTTTTGTACTTCTCATTTATAGGTAATAACTTCTGTCATAATAATTGTTTGAAGAAGGGACTCTGTCTTAGTTAACTGTTCCCTAAGTGCATTTGGTTCTTGTTCATTAATGTTACCATAACTTGGGTTTAGAGAGGCATCCAGTAAGTCAGTGCCCAATCGTGTGGAATGAAGTTAGTTACTGGATAACCCCGTTTTTTATGAGGTAGACTGGAGTTAGTAAGGATGTGTATGTGCTTTAAGACATGATTCTTTTTTTTTTAAAAAAAAAAACTACTTACAGGAGATCATTTCTTTCCTTCCACTGTAGGTTGTTGTTCACAAGGATAGTCCAAGAGGGACTCACTTCCGACGAGCTGGACCTCGTCAAAAGGTATGTGTTGTTGTTATACCCATGCTTGAGGTTTGCAATGATACCTGCTAGTAGTTTACGTATACTTTTGTACGCTGGATATTTTCCAGGTGTATTTTGAGTCAGATGAAGTTCATGCATGTATAGTGACATGTGGTGGTCTGTGCCCTGGACTCAACACTGTGATTCGAGAAATAGTTTACAGTCTGTACTACATGTATGGAGTGAAGAAAGTGTTGGGAATAGATGTAAGTAATTATTCCAACCTCTACTTCTTCAATATCTCATGGAACTCATTTTCCCACCACTCTTCTTTTTAGTGGACCGTAGGAAAGAGCTTTAATCTATCAAAAGGCTGACTGTTTTAAGTTTTACTTTATTGAAAAGTAGTTATGCTGTGCATCTGGCTCCACGGTGGACTGCCATTACAAGCACCTAATGCAATCATATTCCCCTTTCTAATTGCGACTGCTTGTTATTTGTAATGATTATACCCTTGTGCATCTTGTTAATATTACGCACATGCATGACGGACACATAAATATTTACAAGTGAATTAGCACAAGAAAATGTGTTGACCTATTCGTTGCGTAAGGAATGTGTCACGGAAGCCTTATCCTGGTTTAGGAAGTTCTAAAGCTTTATTATTATTATTGTTATTATTATTATTATTTTTAAAGAACAAAACTTCAACTATGCTGAATTGATGTGTTGGAATTAAAGAAGAAGTTATATTTTGACTCCACTGAATGTTTGCTGATTAGAAGTGTTTCTTGATCTACATCATTTGATTCCTGTCAACTAATGAGGTAATTGATTCTGTAGGGGGGTTACAGGGGCTTCTATGCTAAAAATACAATTCCTTTAACCCCTAAGGCTGTAAATGATATCCATAAACGTGGTGGAACTGTCCTTGGTACTTCACGAGGTGGCCATGACACCTCAAAGATAGTTGACAGCATTCAAGACCGGGGAATAAATCAGGTCTGTGGAAGTTTTGATTTATCTTGAAATTTTTTATGAGAGGCGTATGCATTCCTTATGACCTGGAGACACCTACGTGAGCAAGGGATGTTGATTCTTTGTTTTATGGCAACTCAGGTGTACATAATTGGAGGAGATGGAACTCAAAAAGGAGCATCTGTTATATTTGAGGTAATTTCCATTTTGTAGAATATTTAACCGGTTGATTCCTTGCTGTTTTTCTTAAGGACCTTGCTGGCTTTGATATTAACCTTTGTTTTATTTGGTCTGGCCAAAGTATTAATTTCTTGGTTGAAGTAATTTGAACTGATTACAACTTATTGATCTTGGAAAATTTATTTTTCTTTCTCAGGAAGTTAGAAAACGTGGTCTCAAAGTTGCGGTTGCTGGAATCCCCAAAACCATTGATAACGACATTCCGGCATGTCTCTTGGCTTGTCCAACTGCAAAAATGTTGCCCAGTTAAATATGATAGCTCATACCCCAAAGCTTTTTGCATTATCAATTTTGTTTATTGCGTGACAGGTTATTGACAAGTCCTTTGGCTTTGACACTGCTGTTGAGGAGGCTCAACGTGCTATCAATGCAGCGCATGTTGAAGCTGAAAGTATTGAGAATGGTATTGGAGTTGTGAAGTTGATGGGTCGCTACAGTGGTAAGCTCCTGTTTTTAATTAAAGTCATCCTCAATATGCATGTGTATGTGTGCATTCAATTGCATAGAGATCTTTCCTATACTCTATGGAGATCATTTAACTGTAGCTCGTTAAGATTGGCAATCCATCCATTTTGGAAATTAGCTAAGTAAAACATCTTCTTATTGCATTTGCCACTCCCTTTTAGCAATGTAAAAAGTTGGTATGACATGTCTTAAGTGGCTCTCAAATCAAAGTTATATGGATGGAAAACATAGAAGGTTTTTATAATTGTCTTGATTGGTCTGTAATGATTCCATTTTCTTTCAACATTGATCACAGATTTTGTTAATATCTCATTGGGGCTGGTATTTAACTCTTGCTAAATGTTTTTGCTAGTGTGCATTATTGTTAATATCTCATTGGGGCTGGTATTTAACTCTTGCTAAATGTTTTTGCTAGTGTGCATAAGTAAATGCCTAAATACTTTAGTTTGTGTGTTAGGACTTTACTGATAAAACTAATTTCTTCTTATCGAAGTCTTCCAAAATTAAAGAGGTTTTAAAGAAACTATTGTCTTTTTCCTGTTTAACTTCCTATTTCTAAGGATTGTGGGTAGAGTATTCCTCTGCTTTCCCTTTTTCTATGGGCTAATTTCATGTAGTTCTTTCCTTAATTGAAAGCCAAAGTTAATAATATCTTATTTTAGGAACCTAAACTTGATAAGTTGTGCAGGGTTTATTGCAATGTATGCTACCCTTGCTAGCCGAGATGTTGATTGTTGCTTAATCCCGGAGTCTCCCTTTTTTCTCGAGGGACAAGGTGGACTTTTTGAATATGTTGAGACACGACTGAAAGAAAACGGGCACATGGTTATTGTGATAGCTGAAGGTGCTGGACAGGACCTGGTTGCTGAGAGTATGCAGTCAACAACCCAGCAGGATGCTTCTGGAAACAAGCTCCTCCAAGATGTTGGGCTGTGGTTATCACAGAAGATCAAGGTAATTTCTCTAATTCTCTATGTTTGTCTTTCTTTCAGTCTGCAATCGGTTTTTGTTAATGTGAACTAAAAAATGAGCTTCCCTGTGATCAGCATTCTGGTTCTTTTTCCTCTGTTCTGCGTAACTTTTGACACCTGAGGTCCAATTCATACTACTGTCACAAGGCTCCGGTTTATAAGCCCAAGATTCTGCATTTTCCTTATTATTTGTCAATTTATTTTAATTTATGAAATGTGAAATATTTGCAGATAGTCTTCTTATAGGTCCATTCTGGTTTTTCGCAGGATTATTTTTCAAAACAAAAGAAGATGGCCATCAACCTTAAATTTATAGGTTGCTACTATGTACTTTTCCTGATTTCATATCACATTTGACTTGTGGAAGCTTAATTTGCTGGTGTGTTTAACCATTGCACTTTGTTGTCTGGCAGATCCTACATACATGATTCGTGCTGTTCCTAGCAATGGATCCGATAATGTTTACTGCACACTTCTTGCTCAAAGTGCTGTGCATGGAGCTATGGCTGGGTACACTGGTTTTACATCCGGTCTTGTCAATGGCAGACAAACTTACATACCCTTTTATGTGAGTTCATCCTGTACATAATTCATATGTGTTGGTTTTGTACAACAGTGATGACTTAAATTTCAAAGTTTGATCTCTCCATTGCTTCATTTTGTCTTCCTCTTGCACCTTCTCCATCCTTTAACCTTCCTTACCATTATCCCTTTTTTTTTTTTTTTTTTTTATGGAAGTAAACATTTCTTCCCGTCATTTGATTTATTGTTGAATTGTATGTGTGCAGCGAATCATTGAGAAACAAAACAAGGTTGTGATTACTGATAGGATGTGGGCAAGGCTGCTGGCTTCGACGAATCAGCCTAGCTTTTTGAAGCCTAAAGACATCATCGAAGACAAGAAAGAGGAAAAAGGAACGCCAACCCCGTTGTTAGACGATGAGGTTTCTACTGATGACAATTTGGTGAACAAAGAGATTAGTTACACATGATTGAAACTAGTATCACAAAAATTGTGTACATTATTACCATCATTGCTATGCCTACCGTTCAGTGTAGTCTCAGCTGAATGTTCCTCCCTCGCCTGCTGATCGATTCTATTGTTTTATTTAGTTTTAGTATGATGCATGAGCAGAAATTGGATCGTTTGTATTCTTATATTTGTATTTCATGCACGGGGATCGTGTATGATTATGAAGACATTTTTGCATAATGTTTTTAGTGTATGTTTGGTTGGACGTCGTAGTAGGGGAATGAAAATGAATGAATAAAGGATTTTTCTTTTTTCGTTTGGCTGAAAACATAAAAAATAAAATCTTTATCCCCTTAAATTTATCATATATATCAATTTTTGTTTTTAATAATTTATTTAAAATAATTGATAAAATTAAATATTAACTAGATAAATTATGGTAATATTTAATGAAATTTAACATAATTTTATGATTATTGTAATTATTGCTTGTCGTCTGTTGCTCTTATTATATATATAAAAACAATAGTTTACAAATATAATTTTTATATGGTTCATTTCAAGTATAAATGATTATCATTATAAATAATAAATTAAAACGCCTATGCATTATTTATTTTTAATAATTTCATACCCTATATTTATCACACTTAATTTATGACAATCGTCACAGACTCTTACAATATATTCTCTATATTTGAACTATATTAAAAGAGCTTGTAAAACTTTTATGTCAATCCGTTTTACCTTGAAAATAATTTATACATAATAGATCTATATATGAGATCACCACCTAAAAATTGATTTTTATGATCAATTCATCTACAACAAATATCAATTAATAAAAATAATATTATGGAAATCATTTTCCATTCGGGTTGAACAAAGTATAAACAATTATAAAATTATTGTTCTTCATAAATATTTTACAAAAATTTATTTACATTTATTCAGTGGGACATGTATACCTGTGGGTCAAGTACCTACTTGGAACGTTGTAGACTTTCTATTACTATCATAAACTCTGCAAGTATTAATGCTCTTAACATGAAATCTGTAATTGTGACAGATGAATATACAATTATACTCAGTGAGTAAATACATACATACATAGATATACATACATGCACACACATTTCCAAGATCTCAGATATTGAGATTTTCTATTATTAACATGCTCAAAATACGTGTGTGTGT
>JAXCLQ010000013.1:9292183-9304164 GCA_035584115.1 Cedrela odorata | reverse complement strand
TCTATAAATAGACAATATCAGACAATGTTGAAATTATTCAAAAATACAAGGTTAATATACTTGTATTTTTTAGAGAGAAAAAGTGAGTATTTTGTGTTCAAGATTTAAAAATACGTTCTTATTTTAAGATTTGGGTGTCTCTATGTATACTCACCAGTCTCACGACGGTGTTTACAAGATTCAACAGTGGTATCAAAACAAGATTTTTACAGAATTAGTGCCCAAAATTGCTGAATCTTCTTCCTCAAATTCTAATTAATTTGATTATTATTTTTGAAGTTTTTTCATTCTAGAAGTGTTCTACTCATCAATAAAAGTTCAAAGAAGCTGGAATCACTAAATTTTAACGTCAAAAACGATTGAAATCGACGAAAAACAGAATGTCTTTCGGTGAGCGCATCACACACGGCCGACGATTGAAGGTGAGTGGAGGCCACGTGCAGAACACATGTATTATACGTGCCATACTGGTTATGACCCATACTCGATCCGGTCAGACTTAAACCTGGTTCAATCCGACCCAGACCCAGTTCGGTCCAACCCGGCAACCCAATTTAGTCAAAACCTGGTTCATATAAGAACCTGGTCTAATCAAACTAGTTAGCTAGATGCATTTCCAATTTGGTTGAACCGGCCGAATTTCACAAGCTCAGTTCAAGGCCTAATTCAACTCTAATCGAAGCAAAATTTAGTTCCCCAAAGTTTTTTGGCGTGCCCGATTAATCTATGGCCTCATAATTGTGATTTGAGCACTTAAAACTCAGAAATCGTTGAAAGTGTACGAAAAAATAAAAGAAAAATACAAGCTTTGCACTACCTTGGATTGCCTACATATCATAAAAAAAAATTAGTTTTATTATTCCTGACTTGTGTGTAAGAGAAATAAGTGCTGTAAAATAAGTTCAAGGTTCAAGACCACTTCGACTCACAAGAACACTAAAATACTCAGAGATCGTGTATACGACATAATTGTTCAGAAAAAAGAGGGTTATTCCTACTTCTGATCAAGGGAACATGAAGAATTCTAAAAAGCTATATTTGTAGTCACATTTGAACAAGTATAATATTAAGTTATTGAAACCTAACTAACTGAACAAAAAATCCACAAAAACAGAAGACACAACTTTAGATGAATAGGAGTAGGATAATGAATTAACTAAGTTAACTATACTTAGTAACATGTAGAATTATTTAATTTCTTTATATGAGGGCTATGAAACTGCTAAGGAAATTTTAGATGTATTAGATAATAAGTATGGATCGAAATATAATATATACATTCAATTAAAATTAGTAGAATTTAATAGTCTTCGTATGAATGAAGATGAAAGTATAAGAGATTATATCATCAAGATGGAATTGTTTGCAAAAGATCTGTCAAATGCTGGTCATGAAATTTCTGATAAGATACAAGTTTCAGTTATTCTTAATAGTCTGTCAAGGACATGGGATCTGTTGTGACATCAATAACATATGGGCAAAATGAATTGTCCATGACTACATTGCTTGCAATATTAGCAATTGAAGAGGTTATGATGAATAGAATAAAATATGGGAGTCGCTCCAACAATCTTCTCTTGACAGAAAGTTCTCAAAATGATAAAAGCAAGTACAATGAGAAGAACAAAAAACAAAAGAAAGGACCATGGAAGCCTAGACTGAAAAATAAAAAATAAAGAAAAATTATTATTTTATATGTGGGAATATTAGACATTTCCAAGTCAAGTGTCCAAAACGGAGAAATAAGAAGATGGAGAAGAAAGAAATTGTTTTGACAGTTTCTGAGGCACTAATTACTGAATCTCAAAATCAATGGTGGATAGATTCTGTCTTATTAAACATGTAAGTAACGACAAAAGTCAATTTGTCAACTTTGAATAAAAGGCATCAGCGAAACATTGGTTATACATGGGTAATAATACCTATACTGATGTCAAGGCATGAGAGATTGCAAAATCTCATCTGCGGATGCTACCATAATTTTGAAAGATGTGTTGTATACTCCATCAATGAGAAAAAATCTGATCTTTGTGTTTATTTTGGATAAAAAAAAATGGTTTGAGATTACAATTACGTTTGAGTTTGTAACCATAGGGTCAAATAGTATTATCTTCTAAGGGGTAAAAGAATTGACGACATATACTCAATTGGATTTACAATGAATAAAATTTCATTTTCTGATTATGTTTATGTGTTAAATTTAAATGATACTTTACTTTGGCATTTAAGATTAGGTCACATAAATATAAATAAAATGCTTAGAATGAGTAAGAAAGGAATGCTTTCTCAAGTAGATCTAAATAAATTTGATACATGTGAATAATGTGTTAAAGGTAAATTGATGAGAAAATCTTTATCGAATCGTTGGAAATCATCAGATTTATTTGAAGTAGTATATTCAAATTTATGTGAATCTATGAGGACAAAAACACATAGAGGTATGGAATATTTCATTACTTTTATTGATGATTATTCTAGATATGGGTATGTGTATTTTCTAAAGTATAAATCGGAGGTTTTAGAAAAATTCAAAGAATATAAAAAAGAAGTAGAAACATAACTGGGTCGCTCGATCAAAGCATTAAACACTGATCGAGGTGGAGAATATAAAATTTTTAATGATTTCTGCAAAGTAAGTAGTATAAGGCATATTTATACAATGCCCTATAGTCCACAACAAAATGGGATAACAGAAAGAAGAAATCAAACTCTATTAGATATAACAAGATCAATGATGTCTTACTAAAAAATATCTTTATATTTTTGAGGAGAAGCATTATCTACAACAGCATATATATTAAATAGAGTTAATATAAAAGCTAAGTTATTAATTTTATATGAAATATGGATGGGGACCAAACTAGATTTATCAAAATTAAAGGTTTGGGGATGCAAAGCCCATGTTCTTATTCCTAAGCCTTTAAGGGATAAAATTAGTACTAAAATATGGGAATGCAATTTTATTGGTTATATTGAAAATGGAAGTGGTTATAGTTTTTATCATCCAAATAAGGGTCTCATAGAAAGTAGAGATATTGTGTTTATGAAAAAGACAAACACAGTTATTTCTAAGGAACAATTTGAGTTGCTCAATGAAAATGAGATCTCAACCACTTTATTACAACTTAACAATGATCCTAATACAGAATTGGAAGACATTGTTGATCCCACAACTTCCACACAATTTAGTGAAAATGTGTAAGATAGTGGGAGAAAAAGGAAAAGGAAACTTCCTCAATGGTTGAAAGATCATTATGTCTTTACCATTGATGAAGAAAATTAATTAAATGATAATCTCAAAACTTATAGCGATGCTATGAGACAATTTGATTCCAAGAAATGACAATTAGCCATGGAAGATGAATTTGAATCAATTGAAAAAAAAATAAAGTATGGGAATTAGTTGATTTACCTAAAGAAAGAAAGCCTATTGGTTGTAAATAGGTATTAAAGAAAAAGTTAAAGGTTGATAGAAGTCTAGACAGATATAAAATTAGATTAGTAGCCAAAAGCTCTACTCAAAAGCCTGTGATAAACTTTGTTAATACTTATTCACCAATTGCTAAATTCACATCCATTCGAATTATCATGTCAATTGTTGCTAGATTGGATTTTGAATTACATCAGTTAGATGTGAAGACACCGTTCTTAAATAGTGAATTAAAGGAAGATAATTATATATTACAACTAAAGGGTTTTTTTGTCTAAGGACATAAAAACAAAGTCTATAAGTTAAAGAAGTCTATGCATGGACTTAAATAATTGTTTAGAAAATGGTATTTAAAATTTTATCAAGCAATCCTAGATTTGGATTACAAAATAAATCCATTAGATCATTGTTTTTATAGTTGGCAATGCCAAAATAAAATATCTATACTCTTACTATATGTAGATGATATTTAATTGGCCAGTAATTGCATAGATATGATTAATAAAACAAAATCATATCTGAGTATGAAGTTAGATATAAAAGATATAAGTGAAGCATCTTATGTTTTGGGAATTAAAATTACCAAAGATAGAAAGTCAAAGATGTTATATCTAGATCAAGAGAACTATCTAGAGAAAATATTTAAATGATTTAACATGGAAAATTATAAACCGGTTAGTACACTCACATGCAAGTTAACTATTTTGAGCAAAGATTTTTGTCCTCAAAATAAAGTCGAATAAGACAAAATGCAAAAAGTACCTTATGCACAGCCTATTGGGAGTCTAATATATGAAATGACTAGTATAAAGCCAGACATATCACATGTAGTAAGAGTAGTTAGTAGATATCAATCAAATCTAGAAAAAAAATATTGGCAAACAACAAAAATAATCATGAGATATCTAAAAGAAACTAAAGATATAAAACTCTGTTTTAGTTTACATGATTTAAAACTTGTTGGATATTGTGATACAAATTTTGCAAGAAATAAGGATGATAAAAAATAACAAGTAGCAATGTGTTTCTATATAGTAGAATAGCAATTTTTTTATTAAGTAAAAAATAAGGCTGTGTTACAAAATCTACCATAAAGGCAGAATATATCTCATGTGGTACAGCGGTAAGTACAGCTGTATAGACTAAGAGGTTTGTTGATAATTTACAATTAGATTTACCTACAGAACTTATAGATATATTCTGTGATAATAAGTCTGTCATCTATTTGATTAAAAGTGAAGGAAATAGCTACAAAGGAAAACACATTGATATTAGTTATCACTATATTAAGATGTAGTAGAGAGGAGTAAAATTAAAGTCGACCATGTCCCCTCGGAAGAGATGATAGTTGATCCTATGACCAAGGGATTGTCTTTGGAAAAGTTCAGAGAACATGTAACTACTATGGGGTTTAAGAATCATTTAGATGTGTAGTTAACATATGAAAAGTATATATCATTTGTTAAGTATCAGGGACGCTTGAGAAAACAATGATACATCTCTATCTGATTAATTGTGAATATTAGTTAGAGAAAAGATAGAGAACACTATAGCGAGGTTAATAAGAGTTATAATAAATCATTTTGGATATGAAAGTTCGTATGGAAATATCAAGATGAATTTATGTAACATCGGGCGCTTAGTGTGTAAATTGCTAATGAAATTAAGCATGAACAGGATTTTCCTTAGTTTTAGTTGTGGTATCTTTTTACTTTTATAAAATGTGTATACCATAATTTTTGTAGTTTAGTTATGGTATTGTGATGATGATTGGTTGTGTACACAGAATATTCAATCATCATAAGTAAACTTGATGACTTTAATCAAGTGGGAGATTATTATATATATTATCAAAACTAATTGTGACATGCAAGATTGGTGTTGTTTCAAAAAGGGATGCGTTTATTTATTAAACAATTGTGTTTATGTGAAACAACAAATCCACCCATAAATGGTTGTCATGTAATTTACAAATAAACAAAATCAGACAATGTTGAAATCATTTAAAAATATAAGGTTTATATGCTTGTATTTTCTAGAGAGAGAAAGTAAGCATTTTGTGTTCAAGTGTTAGAAACACGTTCTGATTTTAAGATTTTAATATCTCTACGTATACCCATCAATCTCACAACAGTGTTTATAAGATTCAACAATTTATGATAGTGATATACAAAGACTTTGTATACAATTGAAATAATTCATAGGTATTGGCGTGTTGTCAAGCATGCAAGGCATTAAAATATTAAAAGTTAACAAATGACAATGAAAAGTAGAGTGTCGGCCATCTCATTGAACTTTGCAAATTCTTCAGTGCAAAACTGAGAGAGCAAACAAGTATTACTATGATGATAATAGAAATTAATTTTAGATATGTGACAATTATTTTTGTATTAAAAATTTAATATATACGTATAATTTTAGGATATTAATTTATTTTTTATTAGTATTTGAATTGATATTTGTTAGTGTTGTTTTGATGTTAGGAAGTGATTTCAAAAAAGTAAATAATTTGACTAAAGTTTAATTAATAATATTGAGATAGTTGTTTACATGCAATTGATATAATTTTAATCTTAAGAAAAGTAGAATGTTTATTTTATTTAAAAGTATTTGCTAAGCCAAATTTTTTGAATATATATGTATTGATTTAATTAATTATTTGCAATGCTAAATTTAAATATGTTTTACATAAGGATTCATTTACATAAATTCAATAATAGAATTTTAAAGACATGTGTTGTGTTTCACCTAGAAGCACTTAAAGTGCTTAATTAAAATTAATGAAATTAATTTTCCGTAATTTCAATGAAATTTTTTTTAAATGATATGAATTTTGGGGCAATGAATATGCATTGGCCATTAGTCCTTGAAAATAATGTTTTAGAAGAACTCGTGAGATTAATTAAATAAAATGTGTTTATAATAATTATTTTGTTTCATCCTATTTAGAAAACAATTTTTTTTTAATCTCTAGTATATTATTTATTGTAATATTATTGAAATTTAAAATTTTAATTATATTTTGTAATTTTTAATTCTTTCATTGTATATAAATATTTATTAAGTATTAGCTCACCCCTATTTTTTAGATTCTGAGTGATGTTAAAGATAGAATTGTTGAAGAGGATCACAGATTTTCAACTGAAAGATTTTTATTCTTATTATTATTTTGTTGTACTGTATAGTTTGATACTTAAATATTAAATGTTGCTTATATTTTGATATTAAAAAGAAGTAATTGAAATTGAAAACACTTTCACTTTCAAAATCTTATTTGCATATTTTAAATTTTAAAAAATATTTGTTTTATAAAAGAAAATGCTGTCAAAATTTTTAAAAAAATTATAGTCGTTAGAGCTATAATTCAACCACCGCAATTTCAAACAAAATATTAATTTGTTTTTTGTTAAAAAAAAACACTTTTTATTTGGATGTTTTTAACTTTTCTTCACTTTTTAACTTTTATCATTCTCTTCATATATTTTACCGAACATATTTAACTTTTTATTATTATTTACACTTGTGACACATTACCAAAATAATATCAATAACCGATACGTCGGTTGCAAAAGTGAGATATTTTTGACGTGTTTAATTTAAAAGCAATGTACTCTGATATGTCGGCTCGGCCCCATTGGCATTCGTGGAAAGTGAAGAAAAGGGGCCATGAACAAATTAATAAAATTGGAGTCTGGCCTGCACCGAAAGATATGTTTGTTTAATTAATTGTTCTAGATTTAGTTGTACATTGTAAATTAATGATTGCAATAATCAAGATTATTATTTAATGCATTTCATATTAAATGTATAATATTTATTTTCATTTATAATATTATTAAATGTATGTACACGGTGCATAACGCGTTCAATAACACATATAATATTATTAAATGTATGTTATTTATTTTCATTTATTGCATTAAACAAATTGACATAATAAAAAAAAAAAAAAAAGATTTTGACTAGGGATGATAACAAATAGGATATCTATAAATTTTGAGATGTTCGTATAAATACTTAATATCCATAACATATACCTAACTAAAAAAATCGAATAATTGAAATCATTATACATAACATATTCCTAACTAAAAAAATCGAATAATTGAAATCATTTAAAATAATCGAAAAATAATATATATTTTTAAATTAAGTTTATAAATAGTATTTTTTTAACAAACTAAATTTTTTTAAAATTATATTTTTTAAAATAAAATTGGCATCATAACTTCCCTTTTATTTCTTTGTTAATAGTAACGAGTAGTGAATCCTAAAAGACCTCGTTTAGTTCATGATATAAAATCAATTATTTTACCTTATTTTAATGTGCAACAATATTAAGTGTTATAATTTTTATAATTTTTTCATTACAACAAACAATCAATTATTTTTTTCTTATTTACTTAGTTTATTAACAACTTTACACACTAAATTAAATAATTGTTCTAGAGATAGAAATTGTTATAGAAATATTAATTTAGAGTGTCAACTTATAGAAATTAGTATCAAAATAGATATAATCAAAATATTTTTACATAACTACTAAGCTATATGATAGATATTTGTAATTTTTCTGAGTCAAAATATGAACAAAACTTAAAAAAATATTTTAAATATAAAATTATTAGAAAAAATCTTAGAAACATTAAGAAGCATATTCAAAATTTTTAAGAAAAAAAAAACAACCTGTAGAAAATTATAATAATTTATTATTAGAATAATATAAATATTTTCAAGCGTCTACTACTTACAGTGCTTTATTAAGATATAAATTAGAAAAGACATAAAATATTAAACAACTAGTGTTTGAAAGCAACCCAAATATTGAACAAGGATATACATATTTTATTACAGAATTAACATTTATAACTAGTTTGAAAGCAACCCAAATATAAAACAATGGATACACATATTTTATTAAAGAATTAACATTTATAGAAAATAATAGAATCAAAATAAAGAATAGACTAGAATTAATCCATGGATCTTTAGAACGTGACTAGCAAAAGACAATGATAACTTATCTTCCTAAGCCTTATATTACTATGCAACTTTAGAACATAAACTTTATAGCATGTTATATAAAGATTAATCAAATATATATATATATATATATATAGGACTTTACCTCAAATCAACACATAATTATAATGCACCAAAATAGACTTAATTTATTAGAAATTGCTAAAAGGTTCTATGCCTATGACATGTATATATACCAACCATCATCAAATACATATACATGATCACTGATTAATAAAACACAAATTAGGGCTGTAATACCCGAATCAAATATAACTATGTATGTGTGAACCTAAAACCCTTAGTAATTACATATTGATATCATGATCCATTGGCTTGACCTCAAGGAAAACTATTATACGTCTGGATCATACAAAGAACCTATAAAGCTAAAGTAAGGGGAGGGGTAAGTCTTGGGAAGACTTAGTGAGTGGAAAGAAAATTATCAATAAAATCATTTATCTGTTCATTACTCATACATGTTATAGGTACCATGGTACCATCGTATACAAATATACAAAAGCAAATATCATACGCATAACATCCTTATCTGATCCATGTCTAAGACTACGCACTTGACCAGATAAAGAGACAGTCCATACTCAGGACTATACACTTGACCGGGCAAAGGAATGATTATATTATAATCCACGGCATTAATATTATATAACTCATCAACACTTTTAAAAGCAATTAATAACTAAACACATCATTTTCATATACATAATTATAATCATGAAGATAATCGTAAACATCTTATAAAAAAATAAATAAAGTATAGGTATTTCACTCACAAACTTGTTGTCGCTAATTGAACGAAATCTGAATCAATGGAGACTACATTATCTCTCCCTTAGAGTATCTATAACATGATATTACTGAATATTGTTAGATAAATCGAAACAATAACATTTATGAACTAATGCATATAATTACTAATTGTGCTCAAATATATCCCAAATTTAGACCTATATAACTATTATTACTCATGATTTGATAAATTTTAATTCAGATTAAGCGAACATGACTATAGCACATAACACTTAGCTTAATGTTAATGATATGGTTGCAAAAAATAGCCACATTTTTCTCTTTGTTGAGAACTCATCCGAAAAGTTATTAAGTTGAATCTAGGTTATGTTATACATCTATGTGTTTAATTTTTATAGTCTCTTACGGTGCCTCATTTGAAATTATAGAACTCGACTTATTTCTATATGAATAGACATTGTTCCAGTGAACCTCAAATTCGAGTATAACATAATTGAATATAAATATAATTCATAAATCATAATAGAACTATCCATAAGGCTTCAATTATCATTAATAAGCACTAAGAATGTAATTAAATATACAATTGATTTCACTATACTAAAATCCCCAATTTAATCTTCATATTCATTATTTTCAATTTCAAACTTCATAAACCATCACCAATACATCATCATCGTTAATATACATAACATCAACTCATAACTAATTTTCTAACTAAACCCTAATATAAAATTTAAGTTGGTAATATAATAAACAAATCCACCCAAAATTATATAAACCAAAATTAATAGATCAAACTCACATATTCTTTTTTTTTTTCCTTCACTTTCTTTATTTCTTCCTTTATTTTCCTCTTTCCTCCTTCTCCCTTCCCTTTCTCACGTTTTCTTCTTTGTCTTTCTTAAATTGAAAACTAACATTTTTAATTACTTAATAATTAATTACGTAATCAATGACCTAGATTTAAACTTAAAATCCAATGGCTAATATTTTGCCAACTTGCTTATACTTTACTTGGCAAAAAATAAACCAAATTTTTTAATTTAATATATGGTCAAAATTAAACCTACACATTAGACAAATTAATTGTTAGAATTTGAAGAAAATAAATGGGTTTGGATTCCATACTTGGACTTAAGCATGGTTCATGAGCCAAATCTATATTCTTGAACCTAAAATATAACTCATGAGCTTAAATAAATAATTGAACTCAAAATTTACTTATACATTTAAAGCCATTTAATTCTAATTTTACTTAATTCCAATAACGCTCACAGAAACACGAGATATTACAAAAACTTAGTAATTTAGCATTTTAATGAAAACTATATCATTCTTAAAAAGACAAATAGTACTAATTAAGCAAGACATAAAAATTTTGGGAAAATAGACAAAAAGAATTAGTGGCACGACAAGTTGACTCAATTAGAATTTTACATATTGCATATTTAATAGCAATTAAAGAACTATATTTAGAAGATTTAGAAAGCTATCTCAAAAATTTTTGCATTTTAATGGACAAAGAAGTTACAAGATTTGAAGTTAAAGCAATTATAAAGAACTTAGAAAAACAAAAAACTTGAATTTTATAAGCCTTACATTTTTATGATTTTAGTTACTTACAAATTTCATATATTGAAAATAGAGTATTAGAAATAGAAAAAGAAATTATACAAATTAAGCAATTTTTACGTTATATTTCCGGAAGACAATAGTTTATGAATTATTAAAAAAAATTAGAATATTTATATTTAGAATTAAGTGAAAATAGAAAAAACAAGTCTAAAATTAGTGAAAATTTTAAGATAATTTGTAATTTTGATAAATAAAAATTAGAATTTAAGCATATTCCTCGTACAAACGAACATCAACTTAATTTCATTGTAAATTTAATACTCAATTTAGGAAAAACTTAGAAGTACAATTAAATAATCATAGTCAATTAAGATCAAGCTTATTAGAATATTCTTGTAGTCAAAAGTCAATATCACTAAGTAATAATTTAGATTATTTTAAAAATCTATTAAAAAAATTCATTAGTCAACAAAATCAAGCTAAATATACCCCTTTATTACTAGGAATACGTAGAGAATTAGATAAAGTAAGACAAAGCCATGAAAATTGTTTAAAACAATTAGAATATATTAAAAACTTAGTTAGTGAATGAATAATAATAATTTGCAAGAAACATTAAATATTTTACATCAAAATACTACTAGAATAGATTATTTAGATAACAAAATAAAATTTATACAAATCAAAATTAGTAAATTTAGGAAACTAGATTATAGTAGTAAAAATAAGGAAATCAAAGATACAAGAAAGTTTAGTTACAAAAGAAGATAAAATTAAATTAAGAAACCTATAAAAATAGGACAATTTTAATGGAGAACAAATAGAAATAACTCATTGTATTATAAATACACCAATACGCATTAATAATGAAAAACATATTTTACCTCAAACTTTTATTATTAAAACAATTTGTAAATATAAATTTATTATAGAATTAAATTTTATTGTAGGAAATAATGGAGGAATGACTTTAATGTTAGATGAAGTATTTTTCTTTAAATAAAACAATATTTATATAGCCTAAATTTGAATAATATAGTACCTTATGAAAAATAAATTAAACAAATAAATAATAATATAGAATTAGAATATTTTGATAGTTTTGTAGAAGAAAATAAAGAAGATGAAGAAGAAATAGAACAAGTAGATGTAGAAGAGAATGTAGAAAATGTAGTAAACA